>VUQK01016179.1:4114-17561 GCA_015106715.1 Bujurquina vittata
TGTTTCTTCTTTCTTTTTTACAAAAGAAAAGAAAAAAAGTTCTAATTGTCAATACATTAATCTTTCTCTCATATCAGGAAAATGGAGACATCGACTGAGGCGAAGACAAAGGTGTGTAGCCTGCTTAAAAAAATTACATACTCATGTCAAATCAAATGATCTACATATGTAAAACTCACAGATAATTTTCCTCTCTTTTCCAAATTTTAGTCAGAGCGTGAGGCAGATGGAGGAAAATCCTATTTATGGAAACATAAACTACATGCAAACAAGTAGGTGCAAGTAGGTGTGCACTTGTATGTGCACGTGCCTTTGTATCAGATTACATTGTGACGTTATCTTCCACAGGTGTAACTTTGTTAACAGACGACAATCCCCCTCAGTCGTCACTCAGCTCTTCGTCTGCAAGGAATCAGCGGAGATTCCGATCAGATTTACAGGTAGAGCCTTTAACTCTCTTTAGAAAGTTTGAGGTCAGATGGTGGTAGCAACATGTAAAGTGGACCTCTAGGATAGGCCAGTCTGGACCACCTATCCTGCATTGATGTGTGATGATGTTACATTGTGTTTTATTTCTTCCTTCAGTCCAAAAACCACGACTGCTATGCCAACCTGACCTTAAAGGGTCCCAGGCTGCAGGCTGGTCACAGCTGTCCACAGATACAGTACTCAGATGTAGTGCAGTTACAGGAGCCACTGGCATCAGAGAAGGAGGATGACGCTAATATAGACGCCATTTCCACCCTATCTGATCTGTATGCTTCCGTGCAAACTCAGCGAGCAAAAACCATCGACTCTGCAGACACCGAAGAGAGCTACGCCAACCATCTCTGAGACACACCCAGTCGTTGATGCTGACATGACATAAACTCTTTTTTTTCAGGCTTGATTTGTCACCACAGGATGTCAGTGTTTGTCATTATATGAAAAATAAAAACTGTCTAGTTATGAAGTACACGTCACACTGTGATTCACTGGTTCTCAAACATTCTGAAACAATTCACTCCAGAAATCAAATTTCAGTGAATTATTAACAATAAAAAGGATACAAGCTGAATTTTACTTAAATAAAGTTCAGCGTCATTTGTGTGTGTTAAATGAATATGATTTTTCTTTTAGGGAAACTAAAATAAAATTATATTCATTTGCCCACAGTTTGGGAACCACTGCTCTGCCTGAAGGTGAAAGCGTTAACATGAAATGTGCATTTTGTGTTGCATTTCAAAGCTATTTCTTTGGTGGATTTTCCCCATTTTTGTTTATGATACATTTGGTAGCTAATTATGTAAAATATCTACATTGTTTGTTCTGTACAAAATGACACAGTAATGAATCCATTGTGTGATATTTGCGCTAATAAAATGCAATAATGATCCAAGGGTGCTCCAGACATGTTTTCATATGCTTAACAATATAATGCACTTATACTACTAAGGAAGTAAACAGTAAGTACATTTTATTTTTGTAGCAAATTAAAAAAACAACAACTTCACAATAATTAAATGAATACATGCATACATGCATACTGTACATACATATATACATACATACATACCTACACACATACATACATACATACATACATACATACATACATACATACATACATAAACTACAATAAGTTCCTAAAGATTGATGCCACACAGTCACAATATTTAGATAAAATAACACAACAGCAATCACTTTTCTAACCACAGTTGCAGAGATCAACAGTTTCCACAAGCTTGAAAAAAAAAGGGCATGCCTTCAGCTTAGATGCAAAAGCAGTCACAGATGGTGCTTGTCTGAGGTCACTTGGGAGATCATGCCAAAGTCTTAGTACAACAACAGCAAAAACATGACCCCCTTTTATATTCGACTTCATCCAGACAATGAATAAAAGTGATTGGGAAGCAGAAATTAATGATCCTGAGGAAGTATATGGACGCAGCATGTCAATGTCTAGTGCATGAGGTTGAGCAATACTGGCTAGATATAGTTGGGCTCACCTTAATGCATGGCCTGGGCCCTGGAACCAGTCTCTTTGAAAGGGGCTAGGCTCTGTTCCAGTCTGGAGATGCCTTTGATGAGAGGCGGCAGACTGGGGGTGGGTATCCTTGTATCCCCTTGGCTTGCTGCCTGTATGTAGGAGTTTTCACCAGTGACAAGAGGGTTACTTCCCAGCACCGGTCAGGGAATGTTTATGCTCATGTGCCTGACAGTTCAGATTACCCAGTTGGAGTTCCTGGGTGGGGTTCATGTGGGTGGGGTTCATGTAGGTGCTCTTTCCAGTGACTCCGTCACCCTACTGGGAGACTTTAACACTTAAGTGACCTGGAGGGGCGTGATTGGAAGGAACGGGCTGCCTGATGGTCTGTTATTCGACTTCAGTGCAAACCACAGTTTGTCCATAACAAACACCATGTTCGAACATGAGGATGTCCATAAGTGCACATGACACCAGCACACCTGAGCTCAAGGATCGATGATTGATTTTGTAATCATATCTTCAGATCTGTGGTCATATTTTCATGACACTTGGGTGAAGAGAGGAACTGAGCTGTCAACTGATCACCACCTGGTGGTGAGTTGGATTAGGTGGTGTGGGAGGATGGTGGGCAAAACTGGCAGAACTCAACATTTAGAGAGGGAGCGCTGGGAATACCTGGTAGAGGCTGCAGTCCACGAGATCTTCAACTCCCACCTCCAGCAGAACTTCAACAGCATTCCGGGCAAGGCTGAGGACACTGAGTCCGTATGGACCAACACCTCCATTGTTGAAATTGCTGTGCAGAGCTGCGACTGACAGGTAGTTGGTGCCTGTCGTGGTGGTAATCCAAGAACCAGATGGTGGTCACCAAAGGTGAAGGGAGGCATCTAGATGAAGAAGGAGTCCTATCAGGCTTGGTTAGCCTGTGTAACTTCGGAGGCAGCTTCTCTTAACATCACTTTCCTCTGCTGTGTAATTGTTCAACCCTGTGAAATTGCTGGTTTGTTGAACAGACCTCACCCAATATAGAAAAAAATTATCCGTACTTCATTTCTGTAAACTCCTCTAGTTGTGACATTAGGGTTCTTGGATGAAAGGTCACTTAGGTCTGTACTTTGAATTTGTCAAACAGCCTTATTTATGGTGGTGGTAACAGTCACAATTTCATTTCATAATCGATGTCTGAGATAAGAGGAGTAGGTGATAGCTAGTAGTCAATGTTAATTGCAGGACAGCAGTAAATCATATTTAAATTATCATTCACCAGAGTGTGGTAATACACATGCAGTCTCTTCAGTCACTTGAAGGTTTTTACATGACTGTGTGCTATCTGCAATCTTGTGAAAAACTAAGTACAGCATCACTCCATGAGAGTTAAGAGGGTAAATATCGGTCAGGTGTTGCTTCATATGCACTTGATTAAATGAATCAGTGAGTGTGTCCACCTCTGTAAACATGGAGGTTTTGGCAGTTTGCTGGTCTGGAGTATTCAGGTGTGTGTGTCAATATCACACTCATCCAAGGAGTGGTCATTTCAGGAAATTCCAATCAATGGCAGGAGTCTCCATGGACTATGGTGTTCACACACAGCATTATAATCTGTAGTGAAAATAGAGGCTGGAGAGGTGGAGCTATGCTCTGGAGAGATGAAAAAAGAAAGTCTGTATGAGCAAGACAGAATACATGTATGACTGAGAGGGAGACAGATGTAACAGTGAAGCTGAAAGAAGTAGAGCTAGTAAAGGAGGATAGGTTTAAATATGTGGGGTTAACCACATAAAGCAATGGACAGTTCACAAATGAATTGAAGAGGAGCAGGCAGGCAGGGTGGACCAGGTGCAGATGAGTGCCAGGGCTGATTTGTGACAGAAGAATAGCAGCAAGACTGAAAGGGAATGTTTAAAAGATGACAGTAAAACCTGCCATGATGGATTGATTTGGAGACGGTGATGCTGACAAAAAGACAGGAGGCTGAACTGGAGGTGGCAGAGTTGAAGATGCTTAGATTTTTATTTTTTATTTCTTGGAAGCGACCGGAATAGACAGGATTAGCAATGAGTGTATCAGAAGGTGTCATGGTGGTCTCATAATACCCCACCATTTGTTAGAGGTAAAATCCCAAAGAATTTGTGGTTTCAGTGATATGATGTTCTTGAGAAAACTGGGGGGAAATGTAATACATTTACCACCTCAAATATATTCATAACACAGTTTTAACAAAAGGAATTTTCCATAAACAAGATCAACTCAACATTAAAGCCTGTGCCATTATTGTGTGCTTGATAACATGCAGTGTACAAAGCGACGTTTGGGAGCAGTCGATGATTAGATAAAGCACCGTCTCAAACCTATCAGTTCATGAGAGACACTTTGGAGATGTAGTTAACCTTTGTAACAATGGCATGCCCATTGTTACCAAGGGCGATCAAAGCGAGACATGCTTACCTTTCAATTATAATCTTTCTTGGCACACTGACATAAACTCTGTAATAAACCTCATTTTATTGGCTCAGTTTGGTGCTTGCTAAATTCGATTTTTCTTTAAAGAGTCCCTTTGACACAAAAATCTGTAAATAAATAAGATACTAAGCAGACTTATACATACTTGTTGTTTTGTAACTGAATTTTCTCATGCAGAAGAGTTTGTATTGGCTTTAGAGAGTTTTGGCATAACGCCGGTGTTTATTGGTTAGAGAGACGGCAATATCGCAGATGCTCTATGTTTTATAGTATTTATCTTAAATAAACAGGAAATGATTGTATGTTTAGACTGGATATCTATTTTTAAATTTACTTGTGTAAAACCAGGTTTGAAGTACTTGCTTAAATCCTCAGTAATCTTGGCTTATCTAGGACAAACTTATATGTATATTATTTGCATTAAATATGTTGTTCATCATAAAATTTGCTTTACACTGGCGACCACCAACAAAAATCCATGATGCCCAGATAAAAAGGCACTTTGAAAAGCTTGGCATTGTGGAACATTGTGGCCTGTTGTCTGACATAGATTAGTTTTGAGCATAGTGCACTAACATGAGCTATGTAACACTCTCACCATTACGTGGGTGAAAAATCATCATTCCAGGGCTAACAAAACAGTTTTAACTGCACATACTGCAAGTCTTGCATATATAATGAGAAAGTAAAGTCAAAGTCCAGCTGATAACATGAACTCATATATGGTTTCACAGAGACTAATTCATTCAAATCTCCAGACAACATTGTGTGTTTTTTTTAACGTAGAGCGAACATAATTTTTAATATCATATAACATATGCACACAACAAAAACATCAAATTTATTGTAACATGGGGAATTTTCATTAGATGCTGAATTTCTTTAAAATTCACAAGGATTTTCTCATAAGCTCATTTATTTTTGTATTATCAGTTGAGGGGGATTTTCTTTTATTCGGGCTTTGAAATATAGAGACTGCATCGCTGTGTGTGCTCATTGATTGAACAATAGGCCATACTTGGGTCTGTTAACTGTAAAGCTGTGTCAGACTGTAATACAGATGGGGCTTTTGTATCTTTGAGGTCATTGACATTTGAATCTGGCACTGTAAAACAATGGCAGATTTCAATATGGATAGTGTTTCTGTATCTTTGAGATGATCTATACACCATATAGTGTCAAGGTTCAATGGAGATAATGTTGTTGTGTCTTTGAAATCATTAACAGCATCATGGTGATGAAAATCCCATGGTCATCCCATTTCTGAAAACTTTTTTATATATTATGCACATAATAATTCAATTAGTGAACAAATTATTTCATTTCTGTTTCCATTCTGTTTTGTGGAGTCTGTAAAATATGACACAGAGAGGAGCTGATGTGTGGCATGTATACACCTGTCTTCACACATTAATTAACAAATGTGAAATAAAGCTGCTGATTTTATTATATTTGTGTTCATTAAATTGTTTATTTCAAATGCTTTATATTACAAAACATTCACGTGTCCACCTGTTACCACCTGTGGCCATTTCTGTGCAAACACTAAATGGAAACAGTACAGCAATGACAAAGAAATCCAAAAGGATGTAATCACTTTAACAGGTATAATGATAAGACGTATGTGTGCAACACTGAAAACACTGAAGTGCAAATATCTACATATTAATATATTTTGAAATGACAGTATTTTATTTTTTTAAGAAAAATTCTTATAAAGAATAAGATCTCAGGCTTTGGTGTCCATAGAAGTCATTTGCCCTTTTTCCTCACAGGTTATGGGGGCCTTTAGGACTTCTAAACTGGCAAAGTCGGAGGGCATATCAAAGAAAAGCTCATCATCGAAGCAGTCTTCATCAGACGGCGATGCCAGTGAGGGGAACTTCATGACCAGTCCAGTGAGCAGGCCACCAGTTGCAGAGGCTGCGATGGTTACAAAGACAGCTGCCACCTGGTAAAGCGCTTGTTCCTGTGCAGTGCGGCCCAAGCCCGGGTTCAGTCCAGGAATCAGCTTCTGCAGCTCGAGCAGCTGTGGATCTCCCTCAGGTGGAGCACGATGGGAAAAAGTCTGATACAAGCTGGGCCCATAGGTTTCCTCAGTGGCAAGGAGGATGGCGCAGATCCCTGCTGTGGCCGATATGATGCCAGTCAGACCGTGGAGGTTGTGGATGCCGCACTGGTCTTGGATCCTCATGTGACGAGCCATAAAGGGGCTCAGGTATTTGTAGCCAAAGAAACAGGCAGTACAGCCCATGACGCCCAGGGCATATGCAGCTACAGGTGAAATCATCATGTCCACAGAAGCCCCAACAGTCACACCGCCTGCCAGAGTCACATTCTGGATATCAACCATTCTGAGCTTGCCTCTCTTATTGAATAGTGCAGAGAGTGCAAAAGCAGTTATAGTGGATGAGGAGAGACCTATGAAGGTGTGGAGTATTGCTCTGTGCTGATCATCGCCTTTAAATGTAAGAGCAGAGTTGAATGAAGGCCAGAATACCCAGAGAAAAAGGGTTCCCAGTACCGACAGGATATCTGAATGATAACTAGTGATCTCTTTAGCATGTCCATCATTCAGACTTGGCCGATAGAGCGCAAATGTTGCCCCTAGACCAAAATAGCAGGCAAACAGGTGAATAAGAATAGTGCCGCCAGCATCATTGATCCGAATGTATTTTGTTATGACCCACTCTGTCACAGCAAAGATTGGGATCTCAAGAGAAGCCATGACCAGGAGCTGAACAGGACTGGTCTTCCCAAGCACAGCCCCGAAGGAGATGAGCACCACAGCACAGGCAAACTCTGCATTCACCAGGTTGATCACCCCCACATGAATTTTTCCATCATAGTAAAACTGGAAAAAACCTTGCATCAGGATTGCCCACTGGATTGCAAATGTAGCTGTAAGAAAGTTGAAGACCATCCCACCAAAGCCGTAGAACCTGAAAAAAGCCAGCAGGCAACCGAAGCCTATGAAGATCATCACCTGCACATCAGCAAAGTAGGGGTAGTCACGATAGAGGGAGTTATCCATGGGGTTGGTCTCATTGTTTTGCAGCTTAGCATTGGTATTGTCATCATAAGTAACAAACACAGCATAAAGAGCTATGATGATAACCTCAAACACTAACACAAGCACTGGTAGGCGTATTTTCAAACTTGATGACTTCTTCATGTTGATGCACAGCTCAGTGTCCAGACTGAGGCTCCCAAGCTGCAGCACCACCCCTTTTATACTTTTCTTTCTTTTTTAAAATCAGATAAGAGCGGCTAATAGCACTGGTTAAAGAGCATGAACTGATGTAGGGCATAGTTATTTAACAGTGCAACACCTTGAGAGCAGAATGCACTTTAATCTTTCAGTCCTCACAGCTGACCTTATCTCTCCCCCTGTGGTTTTCTGCCACAGTTCTGATTGGTATTAAATCTCTTTATTTTAAGCTCATCATTTAGAAACAAAGAAAAAGACATGAGTACTGTGTCAAATATACACACAATATTTTCTTTTGCATAATTTAAAAATAAATCTTTTTGGCAAAGTCTGATGACAGAAACATTGTTTTTTTTATGGAGTAAAATGATAAATGTGCTTGACCCGATGGCAAAATTAATACATTTCAATGTCTGTCTGATGTAATTTTATAAATAATGTTTGTAGGCAGTCCAATGTAGATGTTGCATGAACACACAGAAACAAAGGTACAGTTTTTCATCCTTAATGGCTGGCTGCCTTTAAGACTTTTAGTTATGGTCTTTGGCAGAAAAAAAGAAATAAATTATGAATTTTAGATTTTAGGAAGCATACCATGGAACCTTTTCAATGGGTTTTACATACAGCAGAGGTGGAAAGTAGGGTAGGCATGACACAACCATGAACTGTCACACTGTTAGCTAAATCCAGCAGAGCCTTTTCCAATATGTGGGCCACTGAAAGCAGAAAAAGGAACATTGTTAATTGTTCCTTTTGTAGGCAAATTTAATGTACTAAAATTAAGAATATAAACTGCCACATTAAACAGCTACATTATTACATTAATATTAATTGGGTGTTATGTTAGTATGTCGTACTGTCATCCCTGGTTTTACAAATCCAGCCATTTTCTTCCGCTTATCCTTTTCAGGATTGTGGGGAGCTGGAGCCCATTCCAGCCTGTGGCTAACAGCTGCAGACAACCATTCAAATTCACATTCCCACCTATGGGCAATTTAGAACCACCAATTAACCTGACCCCACTAAGTGCATATCTTTGGACTCCAGATCTTATTCCCAATATGCAAATTTATGACATTTCTGCCTTGTTCATCGTGTTCACTATAGCGGGAAGGGATTTTCTGATATTCATTAAAGCAGAGAAATTTAACAATATTTGTGGCAGTACAGCTGAAAACTGTGAGAAAGAAGTTCACTGCATATTTTTGTTATTGCAAAGAAGCAGACTCTAACACAGTGTCTCTAACACACTCAGTGGAGCAAAAACTACTAAAATCCATGTTTAATTTATCAGAAAGGCTCACATTGTCACTGCAGTTTGGTGATATATTTTAATATATTTTAATAATTTGACATGCAGTATTTAAGCGTTTTGATTTATATGAGTTTGTAAGTTTGCTCAGACAGTGATAACACTGTGATGAATTGTGACCTTTCATTTATGCATTTTCTTTCACAAATGTATTATATGCACTGTATTGTATCGGGGGTAATTGGCTGAAAAAAGACAAACACACACTCCGGTCCAGCAAACAGCAGCAATGTAACTGAGACTGGTGTGCTGCCCCAATTAAAATTTAAAAGAAGAAGAGGAATCGGCCCCATGATGCATTGCATTGCCCACGTATGCAAACAGGAACATGGCTACCGGTGTTTAACATCAGTAGTGTTCGAGAACGCTCCTCTCCCTGCCCGACGCAGTCTGCGATTCATCGGCATTTGCTGGCCCTCCGCGACAGGAGAAAGGTCGGAGTTTATCTGCAGCCTCTGGGAACAACTCCTCGTTCTTTCATCGCTCGCAGACAGGTAACAGTCTAGTTAGCGTAAGCTAGCTCCCGCTAAAGCTAACGCCGCTGGTGCTGTTAATCCCGTCACTTCGTTTAATGTGATCATCTGTGATGTCCCCGTTTGGAGATGGGCTGTGATTCATTTAGTCAAAGCAAGACGTGGGAGAACCGTCACTAAACCTTTAGGTCTTTGCTGTGAAACATACAGATAAAGTCGATGTATGGGGGCGGTAGTTTTTATTTCTCCCGGAGCTTTGACACGTCTGCGCCTCGGCTAAAACTTCACAGTGGCTGAAATTAGCCTCATCGCCACATGTTATTCATAATTAGATGGTTATGGCCATTTGCTTTTAGGCCTTACTGGGAGAGCAATTAAACAGCGTAAAATTACAAGTTTATAAGCTTCATCTTTGGTCTTCAGGCTAGATGTCAGGATTTTTTTTTTCATACAGATTGCTCTCAGATACTGATGAAGTAATCAAGTGAGAGGGGGTTTTATTAGGCAATCTCCCAGCCGTAATGGCACCACAGAGAGATCTGGAGAGAGGAGACACTGATGCGGGGAGAGAGGACAAAAGGTTGTGGAGTGACTGTGGGAGATAGGATGGGATTTTATTAATCCCACAGTGGGGAAATTCACCTGTTACAGCAACAGTACAACAAAATGAAACAAAATATCTAGAAAATGTTGCACATTGATATGTAATATGTTTTGTTTTAAATTTCTATGGAAGTCATTGTTTTAGATTGTACAGGCTAATGGCTGTTGGCAGGAATGATCTACAGTAGCGCTCCTCCCTGGACTGGAGATGTAAAAGTCTTGTGCTAAAGGAGCTGCTCAGGGTCTTCAGTGTGGTGCAGGGGGTGGGAGGGATTGACCATGATGGATGTCAGCTTGGCTAGCTGTCCACCACCTCCTCGAAGGAGCCCAGTGGGCAGCCCAGGACAGAGCTGGCTCTCTTTACCAGTTTGTTCAGTCTCATCATGTCTCTGTCCATGCCACCCCTCTCTCCAGCACACTATTATATAAAAAACTGCAGAACCACCACACTGTCGTAAAATGTCAGAAGTAGAGCCTTATGCACAACGAAGGACCTCAGTGTCCTCACCAGATTCTGGCCGTTCCTGTACAGAGTGTCAGTATTTTCTATCCAGTCCAGTTTATTGTTGAGGTGAACACCCAGGTCCTTAAAGGGGTCCACTACCAGCCCTGGATGTTCACTGGTTTATGAGGGGAAGGTTTCTTTTGGAAATCAATAGCAAGCTCCTTGCTCTTGCTGGTGTTCAGGATCATCCACCCCAATGCCAGGTATGGTTGCAGCGGTAACCGGTTTCACGGTATACCATGGTATTAAAATGCATGATTATCATACCATGGATCTTTGCTTATTACAGGTAATAAGGGGAATAAAGCCAAGCCAGCTGAGAATCTCGCACATGGATGTGCAGCTCCGCACTGTCTCGGCTGCCTCTTGTTCAGCGGCGCCGCTCTCAGGCACACAGTGGTAAAAAGGTTGACGGATTTAACCAGTCTCCATCCACTTTAAAAAAAAAAAAACAAAAAACAAAACGCTAAACTAAAATCAGCAGTGTGGAACTGCTTCGGATAACCACCAAATGTACGTGAGGATGGTATCCCGTTTGCAAACAGTGTGAAAGACAAGTGTCTGCTAAAGGAGGAAATACTTCAAATATGTTCTCACATCTACGACACCATCCCTCCGTGCAGATTAAAGTCGGTATCTCGTTAATACCCGTCTCTCTAACAAATGCTCGGTCCCCAAGCTAACCACCAGCAAAAGTCATCCGAACTACAGACACGCCCGTGCCCGTGAAGTGTGTGCTGTGCTGGATGCGCATGTCCGTTTTACGGGCCTTAATGTAAAACATGGAATTTACGTGTGTTCATTTTAAAACTTTGTCGCATCTGTTTTTCATCCCTTCGGCATGAAAGCCTTAAGAGTGAAATCTGTATTATGAGGATCGTGTCAGCAATAATCCCCTCTGTCTGCAGTATCTGCTTATTTCCCACTAACTTAGCAGCACAACGCGTGTTATAAAGCAGTCAGCAGTAATTGATCAGACACTGACCTAGGCTCAGTTTCTCAGATATTAAATGTTTTTATGGTGATACATAAATTTACTGAACATTTTAAATGCTGGATGTTTAATTCTAAGACTACATATGTGTGCATTTGTGTATTTTTTTATATATATATATATATATATATATAAAAATTACTCCTGCGCTTTTTACCACATTTGTTTACAAAGATACAGATTTTTTTCTTTCTAAAGGGACAGATTCATTTTTATTTAAAGATTTGGCTTTTTCCTCATTCTAATATTGCAATTTTTACAAATAAAAACAGGAGGTGTATAGGAGACATTTTAAACAAAACTGTCATTAAAATGGTTCTAAGTACAATAAAATAATTTATTAAACAAAAATTCTAATGCAATCGGGTCTAATGCAGAGATCACCTGGGTGTGAAGGTGGCTAAGGACCATCCTATCCTTTCCATGGTCTTCATGAGGTGGGAGGTCAGAGTGACAGATCTGTAGATCAGGTCCTGCTGAAAGCTAAAGAAAGACAAGTTCTCCACCACTTTCAGTACGGCAGAAAGGGTGATAACGATGTGGTAGTTGAGTTACTGGGTGGAGCTACACATGAGTAATGCAGCATTTATTAAAATAAATACTAAATACTACACTGAGGCACCTGTCCCACAGTCCACCCACAAAGCGCAACTAACCAGGGCTGAAGACAAGGATTCAGAAGCCGAAGATGTCAGTGCAGGAACTAAACTTCAGACTTTCTCACCCAAGTACGAGACCACATCGGCAGATTAAACTGCAGATTGAGGGACTAACCGACTTCATTTTAAAGTGAACCGATAAAAGTGGCAGCATTTAAAGGCCGTGTGGTAAAGTGGCTAAAATGTTTACCTATTCGCTCTAGTGCAGAGGTGTCAAACATAAGGCTCTGGGGGCCAGAATTGGCCCACTGGACAGCTTTTGAACAAGTGAAGGTGTTTTAACTGCATTTTCATACATTTTAGAGCTCTTCCTACTGATAAAGACCTCCCCTGTCGCCATTCATACTAAACCAAAGCAAACTACTACTAATCTAATCTACTGCTTTCTTTATTACAGCAGCATTTCTTTATCATGTAGAAAAACTGGGACACACTGTTGAAACTGCCCTTGTTTTTCTTATGTTAAGATATCTCAGAGATTAAATGCGGAGTTAAACTTCTTTACACTGACATTACTCCGGCCCATTTAAGATTAAGGTGTGCTGTATGTGTCTCATGATGTAAAATGATTTTTACGTGGCTGCTCTAGTGTTAAAGGGGGAAAGAAAAAGGAGTTGTAATAAACGGAAATTCTCAACCTGTTTCAGTTTATAAAGGAAGAGTATGACAGTATTTTGATAAGTGAAAATATTATCATTTTAAGCAATACTCAAGTATAGAATATCTCAGGTAATGTTTTGTATGTCTGGAGCTTTGGAGTTCAGTTCCAGCAAAGGGAGGAATGTCAAATATTTTCAGACTTACTTGCTAAGCTTGTTAGACTTGATAGATTTTTCTTCAAGTTAAGCTCAGCTGTCTAGTTTACCCTGTGACAGAAACTGTTATGTAATCTTTAAACTATTACTAAACAGATTAGATAGGTAATGGATTAATTAATCAAAAAGACTAATTTTCAGCAATTTCTTTTACAACTCATTAATCTTCATGACCTTTAATGGGGAAACATTGTCAAGATTTTTAAAAAAAATTTATTTATTTTTTTACTGGCTCAGAATGGGCCATTAGGGGAGTGTGGGATTCAACATAATGCATAAGCATGCTGGGTCTGACTCTTTAGGTATTTAGTGTTTGTCACTCTGTTTGACAGAAGTTGTTTATTTCAGATAATTTTTCCAATAAACAAACATGCTTGAGTTTGAAATGGTATGTTTAGTGCTTGGGATTTTCCTCTGGCTCTATGTCCTTTGGGTGCATCAACAAA
>VUQK01016181.1:5852-17810 GCA_015106715.1 Bujurquina vittata
ATTTAAATTGCCGAGTGAACTTTTTTAGTAACGTGCACCACATACAGTGCAGGTTCTGCTCAGGCTGCAGTGCGCTTTAAGTGAAACGGGTTTCTTTCAAAAATGATGTTTGTATTCGGCAGTCGGTCATATGTTTAAAGCCCTGCTGCCTTATATTAGCGTGGAAATATTAAGACCACTATTGGACAGACTTTACACTCAGTCGTGCCTGAATTCATTCCTGACAGAAGTGCAGATAAAACCCTTTCAAAGATGGGGGTAAATGTTAACTTCTTAAAGTTTTAATTTCACTTTATTTAAATCAGAAAAAATACCCCTAAGACATGATCAGACAGATATTGGGTCCTTGCAGTTTCCTGTTATCCTCTTTCTTTCTCTTTATCGCTGAAAGGCATCTGTTGACTAGAAAATGAAGCCCATAAGAGATGCGTGCTGCTTCCGAAACAGGAAGGCCCGGACTTCCAGTTTCTTGTGAAATCAGACATTGTGAGAAATGAGATTTTCTCTGCCTGACTTTGTCTTCTCTGTTCCTTCATGGAATGCAGTCCAGCTGAACGGGCTTCACTGGAGCAGATTAACGAGGCCCGCATAGGCTGAAGATGTGACGTGATATTCCACAAAGACAAACCTCAGATGGAGGCTACTAAATGCCACAATAAAGAGGTCATAATCACATCGTGTAATTAAAAGTTCACAGTTTTGTTTTTCCCTGAACAAAAAGTGCGCATAAAGAATTTTATGCTGTGATCCAAATGATTCAACATCTCTGCACCTTCAGGCTTCACATTTTACAGGCATTCACAAGTTCAAGCCACAGACTGTATATAAAGGATGGGCACGGCCACCTCGTCATCGCGCATTTTATAGCTTTTGCTTCACGGCCATCGCTATCTTGATTTGTTGGAGTCCAAAGTGACCATATTAAGACAAGAGGGTGAAGCCACACCCTTAATAATGCAAACTTTAAGTCTTAATAAAATCTAAACAGCTGAGCTGCACAGTCATCGTGGTAATACTGAGAGTTGTGAACATGTTTTTTCTGCTTTAAAGTTCCGTATTTTCACGTGCTCTGTGGCGTGACTCCTTTTTGAAGCAGGTATATAGATATCTAGATATCTATATAGACTGTCCTTTCTGACTATAATTTAGAAAACGTAATTGTTATATTATGACTTGAAAGATAAAAAAGACCATAAAGAAATCAGCAAAGAGTTTACTGAGGCCACTCATAGATTGCTATACAAATGCTTTTTTCCCCCATGGTGGGCATTAGAAAGAATAAAGGTTTATGGTCTCGTCACACTGGCTTCACGGTTCAGAACCGGATGTCCATCTTTTACATACAGTCTATGAGCCAACCTCAAGTGGCCATTCAAGCACTTTGGAACTTTTTCTTTTTTTCAGCCCGGTATTGTGACTCTTCTTAAAGTACTTAAAGTAGGTACAAAATCTATTGCTGGCATTGCCTCGGGTCAGCATTTGTCTCTGTGACTACATCATGAACTGACACAGTGCGAGTTCTATTGAATGTTTCTTAAATTCAGATTCAGAAAACTTTATTCCTCCCCGAAGGGTAATGCATTCTACTGCTGCCGTGTGGCATGCTGCCACGTTAGCAAAAGGAACTTAAATGATTACCTACTGTACAAAGTTTGTGACAAAACATCTGTCTGCAAAGCAAATGTAGGCTAAAGCAGACAAGCATGCAGGCATCAGCAGCACCACAGCATTTTGTTCTTTGAAGTGAGTCTGCGTGCACAAACACAAGCGACGGCAGGGTTTGTGTGCTTGAGGAAGTGAGGACGGGACACTTGTCAGCACAGCAGCAGGTGATTTGCGGCGGTGCAGTCTTTGATTAAACTGCTCCCCCATCAACACTGTTGTCAACTTAATTATGTTCCTATTGTACAAACACACTGTTGGACCGGGCTCAGCTGGCAAAGCGCACCTTCACATGAGCAACAACAATGCCTCACCTCGAGTGGAATCTTTTTTCTTCAGGCAGCGCGGTGTAAAAATATCTGCATTATGCAGCACGTGTTCATAATTGCTAGGGCAAAACTTTATGACTGACATGAGTGCGCTCTGAATGTGCTCTCTGTGTTGAATGCACATTTGGTACTCATAGAGGTGGACTTCCTTTTGCAGTTTGGGCCATATCTTACATTTCACATACAAAACATTGCGCACAAATGCTTTTTGTAGTCTCCAATAAAAGCAAAAAGTGAGAAAATGTAAGCATTAGTATAACTTTCAGCCAAATACAGGAGACATTTTAACAGGACTTTAGGTTAACTATGCTAATTAAGGTGTCTAGTTACACAGCTCGCACTGCAAACATTAGCATGGTCTAAATAAAGGAGTGCCACCCAGGTTATGACAAGTTGGAGATAAGAGGGAGATCTGGTATACAGATACACATGTATCATAGTTTTATCATGTTTAGCTATTGGTTGGTGTCGAGCACCCCCCCCCCAATACCTTGGGAATAACTCGAGCTTGCTTTAAAACCTGCTAATTTCAAGCAAATCAAGCTGTCAGTTCAGCAATGAAGCTGCGAAACCTGTCAAATATTTCCCAATAAGCAATACGCAAAACGTTGGTCTCAAATTTGACAGCGTTATCAGGATTCAGCATTTACTGCGAAACTGTTACAAACAAGGAAAAAATTCCGATTGGCCGGATCTGCAAACACTTGTGAATGTTGACTGCTTGCGAACAGCAGAGGATAATAAATCAGCCATTTCTCCAATGGCCTTAAGTGGACAAAAAGCCGAGAGTGAATAATGCAGAGTGTTTTCAAAATGTCTCTCAGTTCTTTAGAAATGTGAAACCTCTGAGCAAAACCCTGCCAACATCTACTGGGAGTGTTTCACTTCTATTATCGCTACTGTATGTGCTCACTGCTGCAGACTGCAGATGGCCATGCCCACACTCCGATATTTACAATCCAAACTCATTCGAACTGCGACTTCAGCAGGAAGCCTTTCTGGACGTGTTTTGACACCCGTGACTCACGCGGTCAGCGCGGTGGCTGTAATCATGGAGGAAATCATTCACACTACCAGCGCTGGGGGTTTTCAGCTTCCTGATAGTCCTGATAAGTCCCAGCTTCATATTTGATGGTTTCTAGAGTTTCTGTATTCAGCAAATAAAGTGTTGGCAAATGTATCATTTACTAATTTATACTTGATTAGACTGCCCTGCTTTTTTTAGTGATTATTATGTGCCTTTCAGTGACATCGTCTGCACATGTGGGTATTTACTGTTTATGCTGTACATACTGTATAGAGTTCGGAGACTATGTGCTGGCCTCCTATATAAATATACAGCATTTTTGTTTTATTGGCGCTGCGCTGAATTGTTACTGCCTCTGAGCAATATCACGTCCTTCTGTATTTCTTTGTGTTTTGATTGGTTGGAGCCGGCCTCTGTGTTGCTCACTGCCTGAACTTCCCTCTGCGGATCGATAAAATTTATCATCCATGCTGCCGGTGACCAGCTGTGATTATTATGACTCTAAGACTTAATGGCACTGAAAGATAAAGAAATAAATAATGAGGAGGAAATATAATGAATAACTGTCCATAGAGGAACTAAGATGTGCCAGGACCCGAGTCTGAATCCATCAAGTTATCAATTATTTAGAGTAAACTGCTTGTGCTAATAAAACAGGCTGACAGGGGCAACAGTGTTAATTTTTGACGTGGACAGGCTCACTATTGTGAGTAAGCTGTACTTCCTGTTAAGACACACAGCAGAGCATGGAGAGGCTTTGCTGTCCCGAGAGGTAATACCCGCTGCTCTTGTCTTAGCCTCCCTGACACAGAAAAATACACTTTCACTTCCTCGGTTTATCTAAGCACACTCTGGAAGAGGCCTGAGGAGGATAAAGGTATCAGCGGTCACGTGACCATTCCCTGTGGACTCCTTTCTGTTAATCCATCAGCGTCTCAATGAAAAGCCTGGGCACTTTAATGCAAAGTTTGCATAAAAGTGTCAAACTGGGCGGCAATAAAGTTTTCTAACCAAGTTAAATGCACAAAGAATAACACACACAACATTATAACACACGCCTGCGGTGAGACAGCAACAACCAGCATGCACTATGACCTCATGTGTCACTTTATATACTTTCCATTCTGGGACTGGGAATGAATGAAGCCATGAGGAACATTAACATAAAATTTACCTGTCTCAGGGGCAGAATGACGTCACTGTAACAGATGGATGAAGCCAGCCGTATCTCATATGCAATGTCTAAAAAAGGGCAAAGACACACACAGGACGCGCAGCAGGTAACACACTCCAGCGGTCGCGCTACAGAGGCTTCTGCTGTCACTGCGTTTTTTGACCTCACCATCTCTGGTGTTGCACTGCCTCACTTCCACAGCACAAACTCGTACAAGAAATTCACTAATAGTTTTTGTAATGATGAAGCCCGTGTGCCACCAATTTAACTTTTGAAATGAGGCAAGTACGGTGAACTTAGAACAGAGTTCACAGAACAGGACTGAAGCTAGCAAAACCTGCCACAGTGAGAGTGAGCCAGAGGTGGAAATGCTTTGGCACACTGAGTCTTACCTAAATCATCAGGAGGGATGCACTGATTATAAAATTCTCAGTACCAATTTAACAATTTGGCTGACAGCTTTTAGCTTTATGTAGTTATTTAATCCTCTTTTCATACCACAAAAAACCCTGCACCCTCTTTCACTGTTGCACAAAAGATGAGCATCAGCACCTCCAATCATTAAATGTCATCTTTCCTGCTAATAAGCCACATTCTCTCCCATGGACATGAGCTCACTTTTGCTACGTAACTCTCTATGTGGGCTGATTCTTAAAAGTCAACAAAGCAGAACTGGCTCTGCAGTGGCAGCATTCTGAAAGAAAATATGCATCAGTTCCTCTTTGGAACTAGAAACCTCTGTAGATTACATAAATAGCACACAGGAAGTTATAGGTATCTTCATACTAAATGAAGAATAAAGCTGAATCTCTCACACAAATACATAACTGCACTTCCTTTGTGTTTCCGTACTGTTTTGACTCATACCAGACATATTTGCTCGCCACAGAATACTCTTTTAATATTCATCACTTATTTATTCATTCATTTTATTTATTGTCCACAAAATGTGACTGCCAGGTCTGACAGGCCAGGGGAGGGGGCAGATAGGGGGACAGACCTAGTAGAGGAATACTATACAAACACAACAGCCACACCAAGACATCCGGTCATACACCCACAAGCACCCACATCCCAGGGGAGATATCAACAACCAGTGGGGAGAGCGGTAAAGAGGGGTAACTCCTGGTCCCACAGGGGCTAAGGCTCAGTAAGCCCCAGGCCCGACTGGGCACATGCACACACATAGATACCAGTCGTTCGATCCTTAGTGTAGGCAATCTAACTGTGAACTCAAGGTGACAATAGCTTGCATTAGTTTGCAGGATGTGTTTGCAGACATTAGCTGTAGCTGCCCAGCCGGGATCTCATCCCGTGTTTATAAGATGAACTTTAATCCCAAACAGCAAACTTTGCTGCTAAAATAGAAAGTCAATTTCAGAGCAGACGCTATCCAGTGCTTTTCTTTCATTTATTTTTAGCACCTATTTGTTTTGGACTGAGTGCATGTGAAGCAGCCAGAGTGGCTTTTAGGGTTTTTTTCCACTGTCGTCTGTAGTAATACACTACCTGGAGCAAATCTTTAAGGACTTGAAACTCAGCGCTAACTTTAGGCACTTGGCTCGGCGCCGGGAGCCATAAAGCACGAAAGCAAAAAGCACCTGGAGGGGTTAATGAGTGCAAATGCAATGTCCACACACAAAGAGGACAAACTCTGCAAGCCAGTGCTGGGAATCACCTTCTCCTGCGTAAGGCCCTTTGGGACACAGCTCATGCCTTAATGGAAACTTGGCCCTGCTCTTTATCCACTTGTAGACAGACAGCTGCTTACACACTGTCTGCTCTTCATAATAAACACATGAGGCGAGAACCATGTTTTCACCCAGTGGAGCTCCAAACTGAGAGAGAAGCAGATAATCCCAGCAGCACAGAGCAGGTGACGCACATGCAATATAGCGCAGATACTGCAGGACAAAATGTGAGGATGCGTTCCATATGTGTGTCCTGTTCCACTGCAGAAACGTTCTTTTAGGGTTTCTGGGACGTGATGTCATTTTCAGCCCGTGTTCCCAGAACAAGGAGTTCACTAAGCTTAACAGGTGACCTTCTCGAGCAGACAGCTTTAATACATTAGATGTTGTCCAGATGGATGAAACAACTGCACCATCACATTATTTCTGTACTTCTCTGCTCAGGCATATATCATAATCTAGACTTGCAATATTTATCAATGGGAGCGCTTCCCTTTTATTCTTTACTTTTCCACAGAGTCATGCAGGCAAACTGTAGCTACAGTAGCGTGACATTTTCATGACCACAGCTGTGAATGCAAACAGCAAGTGAATGGAAAAATGGCAGGGTTGGTGCCACGTGAAGGTGGTGTGGCTTCAACTGTATATAAAAACCGGGCCTGCGGGTTTAGCAGAACAGTTACTCATCTTTTTTTTTTATGTGACACGCTGCTACTTGTATCAAAACAGGCAAATCAACAGAGTGCGTAACGATGGGCAGGTTCTTATGTGGCTGGCACGTTTCGTAACAAGAACAAAATGTTCTTAAATCAATATAAGTAACGTATCAAACAATACAACTAGAGCCTAAAAAGCTGGACTAGTGTTAGCTTACAGACTGGATGCAGTTATTTTCATAGAAACAAAGTATTTATTCTATCATGGCCATGGGCCAGTGGCCCAGTGTTAAGTTCCTTTTTGTGTACTTCTGTTATCCTTTGAGAACTGGTTCTTAGTTTATTTTAGGTTATCTGGTAGTTATATTGAATCCCTGCTCCCTGTTTAATTTTGACAGTCTTGTGTTCCTTGTGCTTTCATACGATTACAAAATCGATCATCGACCTGCGACCTAGGGTGTCCTGGTGCCACGTGCACTTATGGACATCCTTATGTTCGAACATGGTGTTCCAACTGTGGTTTGCACAGAAGTCCAATAACGAGACACCATTCGGGTTCAGATCGGGCAGGCCGCTCCTCCCAATCAAACCCCTCCAGGTCTCACTGTCATTGCCCACGTGAGGGGCTCAGAGCAGAGCTGCTGCTCCTCCACATCGAGAGGAGCCAGTTGAGGTGGATAAGGCATCTGATTAGGATGCCTCTTGGGTGAGGTGTTCCGGGGATGCCCCACCTGGAGGAGGCCCCAGGGTAGACCCGGGACACGCTGGAGAGATTATATCTCTCAGCTGGCCTGGGAACACCTTGCGGTCCCTCCTGATGTGCTGGTGGAGGTGGCTGGAGAGAGGGAAGCCTGGGCTTCTCTGCTTAGGCTCCTGCCCCCGCGACCCGGCCCCGGATAAGTTGAAGACAATGGATGGAAGGATGAATGGAACTTATTGAAAAGGTTCGTTAGTTCTGCCATGGCTGAAAAAAAGAAATTCTACTTGAATATATCAAAGTTTAAAGGTACCAACATAGCCAACATAGTAGAGCTGAAAACCATCAGGCTTGCTTCAATATCAAATTTATCTTCATAAACTTCCATGATAAATACCCACATTTATAGCAGAAAAAAACATGTAAAACCTAAGCTTTTTTTTTTTGTCCGATGGCTAATTTACTTTTCTTGGTACTTGAAGGCATTTTTACGTAAATCACATATTCAAACTGTTCTAAGCATTAAAGTTATAAATAATTTGGGCCTTAAGACACTGGCTGACCTTGACGGCATTTTTTCTTGTTGAGCAACAGTTCTAAAAAGTCTGTTTTAAACTTTCCCAGCAAATAAATGACATTTAAACCTGTTTTTTGTTAATCTAATTGCCATGCCAATCTTGGAAATTCAAAAGTGCGCTCGATGTGGCTGTGTCCATGTTTTATTTGTGGTTTATCTGAGGATCCAGACAATAAACTCAATGTGATTAGTATCAGACACCTCATTGGCGCTACATAATCACATGTGTGATCAGCAGCGTCATCCATTCGTACTCGTAGTAGTTCATGAGAAACCTTTGATAACTTGAATCTTTGATGGCTGATATCTTCATGCCAGAATAATCCCGCTCCAGCTCCACTCAGAGCTCCTCCTCTGGTGTTGAAGTTTTGGGGGTTATTTGCCTTAATAAGCTCTCATGTTTGTGCGTGTGTTTGCTGAAGGAGGATCAGTTTCCTTAGCAGCAGCTTTTACTGCATCGCCGATCCTTCTGGGAGCTCCATCAAAAGGCACGGCCTTATCCACTAAATCTAGCCTCTGCAACCCTTTGCTATAAATGGCCAGTTCCTTAACTGGTGAGTTTCTAACTGACTGAAATACAAATCAAGTAATGCAGGTACCATTATCCTCTGAAATACGGTTACACTTTAAGAACAACCTTTTATGACCTTTAAAACAATAGTGGAGGTAACCACCCGAGGTGAGCCGGCTGTTTCTATTAAAGGTTTTTTGTTAAGTTCAAATGGGAGGAATTAAAACCGTGCACCCACATGCAATGTTTACCTAGCAAGGTAAGAGGATATTACATCATCACCTTTGTTCCAACTTGTCCATATCTGAACATCCCACCATGACCGAAGCCACTGATGCAGATTGACTGATCCGCACCCTCAGTGAGTAATCCAGCAAACACTCAGCGGTGTTGGAGCGTCGCAGTGAATCACCTGTATGCTGTGACTGACCGCTACTCGTGGAAAGAGGGAGAGAACATGCTGGTTTTGCTCTTCTTATTTTTATATTTCATTCATGTTAAAACACAATTTGTTTTCAAGTTGCCACTCACAGCCAAGTGCAGACTGCATGAATGTGTCTGCATATAAACACGGGGGGGAGAAAAAGGAGGGAAGTGTTCCATTACTCTCCCAACACAACTTTATTTTAGGAACACGGGCATTGAGTGTGCCACACACGTCACATCTTGACCTTACTCTTAAGAATGGAAGCCCGCAGGACACTCGGGGAGGGAATGTTTATGCAGCGACAGGCTATCATTGCCTCGGGCCGAGAGTCGCACCAGGGCAACGCTGCTGTTTACACAGGAAGAGCCAATCGCATTAAAGACCTGCCGTTCTAGTTCCGCCTCACTGGGATGGAAAACTATAAAGTTGCCAGACAAGTCAAGAGGGAGAAAGAGAGGAGTACTGAACGATGAGAGAGAACCTCGTCAGTGTGCCGAGCCCAAACATGGCATTCACTGACTACATGAAACCCACAGAGCTGGCCACGGACACGGAGATAAAGTAAGTTGATGAGAGTTTAACGAGGATGTTCCTGGTCAGGATGTCCTTGTGAAAAAATTGTACGTCTATAAAGCAGATGAGTGAACTCTTTTCTTTTTTTTAAGGAGGAAAACCTGGAGGAACAGAATAGGATTTCTCCTGAAGACAAACTCTTCAGTACTGCAGCGCGTGAAAATCAGACACTACAGGTAAGCCCTGTGTTTTACACATCAAATGCATTTGATTTCAAGCATCCAATTAATTAGTATTTTATGTCAATCAGGTTTTGGAATTTCACACTTATGCATATGCTTTTCTAT
The DNA here is from genome assembly GCA_015106715.1 of Bujurquina vittata. Taxonomy (NCBI): domain Eukaryota; kingdom Metazoa; phylum Chordata; class Actinopteri; order Cichliformes; family Cichlidae; genus Bujurquina; species Bujurquina vittata. The sequence continues at coordinate 15,464 of VUQK01016181.1, forward strand.
GACTATGCTGCTATTTCACAGCTCAAATAAGCCATTAAATTCTAAAGTGAAAGGATACGAGAGCGTTAAATGGCTGTAAATTAGCGACAGTTAGCAACACACTCTTGCAATATGCTACATGATCAGCAACACTTAATAATTTAAGGAATTCAGCAGCGTGTCACTGTAACTACGTCTGACATGAGCACTGTTCTTTACCCTCAGGCCAAGCGTGGATGACGTCAGCCAATGGGCGCAGTCGCTTGACAAGCTGCTCAGTCATAAATGTGAGTATCATTCACTCATCCACTGACACACTGTTATATTGCAGAGTCTCAAAGGTCACATGGTAACCGTGAGCTGAAGGAAAGCTCTGTGCGGGTATCAGTAAAACAAAGCTGGCTCTCCTTTTACATGAGTGGGCAAAGATCCCGTGGCTGTCACAGTAGTAGTCTTTAATGTTTCTCATCCCTCTCTCTCCCACAGATGGGAAAGCTGCCTTTTATATGTTTCTGAGGTCCGAGTTCTGCGAAGAGAACATTGAGTTTTGGTCAGCCTGCGAGGAGTTCAAGAAGCTCACGTCGCAGAAGGCTCTGGCGTCCAAGGCCAACAGCATTTATGAGGAGTTCGTTAAAAGCGAAGCTCCGAAGGAGGTAACGGCTCACAGATGGCTTCAGTTTGTTTTCTTCAAGCTGATTTTAATCAGAATTCATGCACTCCAGATATTCTTTATTAAAATGGGGGTCAAAGGCTCACTCGGGATGTTTCTCTTTGGTCGTAGATCAACTTGGATTTCCACACCAGAAACGCCATCGTGCAGAGCCTCCACCAGCCAACTGCAACTAGCTTCCTGGCAGCTCAGAGGAAAATCTACAGCCTGATGGAGAACAACTCATACCCCAGGTTCATCAGCTCCGACCTCTACAGAGACCTGTGCGCAGCTGCTGAAAGAGAGGCCAAGCACATTAAGTCCTAGTCAAACTAGACACCCAGTGGTGGGGTCATTTGTTTACTGCTGTGAATGCGCACAATGTTCATTCCACGCACTACCTCAGTGTAAAACAGCTGAATGCAAATTCTTAGCATAAACATTAACGGGCAAGTGTGGAAAATGCAAAGCGCCGTCCTGCTGAGAGCTCTCAACGAGGAAGCGGGAATGATTAGGCCGGATGCTGCACGTCGCTGCAGACAGCGCACAGATGGGATTAATGTCTTCATCACTGAGCCACTGCCTGCACCTTCTTTCCATTACACTTTGGTATTTTGAGCAATGGCGCCTCGTGCCAATGCATTCAAAGTCCAAACACTTAACTCCGCGTCTCTTCCCTTACATTAAACCGACAGCGTTTTCTGTCATGCTATCCATCTGTACAAGTCAGACACACCTGCCATTAAACCCTAGTTTGCATTTCTCTGCTGTTTGTACCAGTTTACATTAAAAAAATGAAGCTTTAATTTATATGCTAATATCCACAGTTATATCTGATGGCTCCTTGTCCTGAAGTGACATTGTAAGATACTGTAAATATGTGATGTGTTTAATGTGAATTTTAGCATGGGGCAGCTGGACTGTTTTCAGAATAAAATGTGTTCTTCAGTGCTGAAATGTGGCAGACGTGTTTGTTTAGAAATTCAATGCAAAAATGCAGCAGGAAATGTGCACGTCAGCAAAACTATTTAACGAGCTTAGTCATCTACTTTTAGTTCACCTAAATTTAAAAGTGAGTTAAAGCTCGTTCAATTACTTTAAGGTGTTTTTTGGCTACATGGGGCTGCGCAAAAAACTAAAACACAAAACCAAAAACAAATCTTTTCAGGTTACAAAGCTAATATGTGGAAAGTGTTCAGTTTACAGTTGTTACAGAGCAGCATTAGCATATAGTGTGTGAGTCTGGATGCACGTGCCTGACTACGTGCACTTAGACGTTACTCATATTGCACAGTTTCAACAGGTTAGAGTTGGCTCAGAGCTAACACCGCCAGCGCTTGCCAGAAATAATGACACGTGACATGATGTCATGCCACTTTTGTAATAATTTGCTAGGTGTGACTGAACACACAATCCATAATTCTTCTACACCAAGAGCGTCATTTTAACACTCGTAAACACAGTGGCGGGCCGTGCATTTCACACCTAGGCCTTCAGTAGTGCTTCGCCTGAATCACTCCACCCTCAATAACTATTTTATGGCTATAAAAAACATCTTTTTATGCAGAAATGCAGTATAAAGACCTGTTGCACTGCAAATTGAGAGCAGAATAAATGCATTTACTGAAGAAACAAACCCGGGGTGCAGAAGTCTCTTACTGCCGCTACAGCTATGACACATAAAAAAGCATTGATAACAACCTCATAAAATTATTATCG
>VUQK01016182.1:0-16903 GCA_015106715.1 Bujurquina vittata
TGTGTATTTGTGTATATATGTGTAGATATGCAAATATATCTTTCTTGTTTTTTTGTTTGTTTTTTTTCTTCTTTTTTTTCCTCTTTCTTCTCTCTTCTTTTTCCCCCGCCTGTCAGAACTGGCATAAATAAATAAAATAAAATAAAAAACTAACAGGAACAGCCTATAGACAACCTATAGAGCTCTTCCTGTAAAGTAAATATGTTTGGTCCAAGAGTGCGTTCAGATTATCATTCTGACTGCAAAACTGCCAGACATGACAGGCTTTAAAAATAAATAAATAAAAAATAAAATAAAATAAAATTAAGGGAGGATGGCCCTGACTTCACTTTTTCACTGGAAGGAAACAATGTTACAAACACAGTCTTGAAACAGATTTCTTGTTTTAGAAGGGCTATGTTAGCTTTTTTTTAGTGTACATCACTGTTTTCACTCCAAATGAGTATAAAATTTAAAACTGCATTAAAGAATATCTGCCTATCAACAGAGGATCAACTTACATACGAGTACATAGGAGTTGAAATGACCATCTCACAGAGAAAAAGCTCTGCAGCAGGGCTGGCATTGACATCTCCATGGGTAGAAACCAACTTCCTGGGCTAACTCGGGTTCCCACTTCCAAAGGTTAGTCCACATCTGCAGGAAGTTTGGCTCATCTTAAGAAAAAAATCTCTGGAAACTTCATCATCCTGGAAAATGTACTACGACGTTTGAGCGTACAGGCACAAAGAAGCGAGTACATAGAAACAGATAAACAGACAATAAGGTCAACAGATGCGGAAATGCAGAAAAAGTAGCCAAACAACAAGAAAGTGTTTAACAGACAGAGCACAGTGTGACAGCAGTTAATAATACCTGACCATTAATGCATACAAACACAAAATCATCAGATTCACATGCCCTCTTGAGAGAGTTCAGGGCTAATAGTGTATCATTATGCATGCAGGATAAAAGCCAAGGATGAGCTTTCTGACGTACAAAGTCCATCCTTATCTGCTGGCTCTCTGCATTTTATTACTTTGTAAACGTGTTTACATCCCGCTTAAGTTAATGTTATCACAAGACATGCAGGTTGGAAGTGTTGCATAAAGAGGAGTGTTATCTGAGAGAAGCCTTTTATTGGTTGACAGATTCACTCTACAGAACACTGTTTTCCTACCACGTGTGAAGTCATCATAAAGTAATCACGCATCTTCTCCACAGTTGTTCTACACAGTGTGAGGAGCAGCCACTGGATCTCTGTTGGTTTAAAGCTTTTAAAAGCTAGTTTTCCAGTCTGCACTAAGCAGCATTAGTCAGTGGGCGACTCAGGTGTTTCTCTGTGGCAAAATTGAAGAGGGAACAAGCCTATGAAGTTAGAGCTGTTGTCATGGCATTGCAACCCCCTGGCTGAGCTTTTCAAAAAATGTTTTTGTATAGGTTTTGTAGAGGCAGGGGACATTTGTAAGGGCTTTTACGTTGGCAATAAATAGGCAAAGAGCCAAGAGCCTCTATTCACCATAAAGGGGAACTCATGCCCCAATAAAGCCACTCCCCGTGTTTCTGCTGTTCTCAAGAGAGCACACGCAGAGTGAAAACACAGGAAGAGAAGATGGTTCAATGTGCCTCATCTTCATCTTAAAAAAGGAGTTGAGATAATTCGTGACACTTTACCACAGCTGCTTTATTTAACAAGCACCAGAGGCTGGATTTCATACAAGAGTGCAAAAAGGCTTCAAAGGCTGGTTAATGGTTGAAACCTGCATATACCTCGGATCCACAGATAAGATACTTTGATGACGAACTAAAACAACCCGAGGTGTCAGAAACACGGTTTGTTGCACCAGTGTGCATACCTTTCCTTGGTACAGGTAAATGGATACACAAGCTAGGCGTTCTAAAAGATTGTGATACAATACATAAGTGCATTATTTTTAGAGCTTTTAAACTAAAATCAGTACTCCACAAAGAAAAACAGAGTGGTGACAAAGTCAATAATAAGTGGATTGGAGTCGTGCTTAAATCCACAGAGTTCCCCAGTAAAACAAAAATATCTGAATCTGAAAAACTTCATCAGTCATTGCAGGGAAATTGGCTGAGTATCAGAGGATATCCTATGGTGGCTGTGAAAAGAAATCCACTGTGGAAGTCAGCTGAACGAAAAACCATTAAAATAACATTACACCTTGGATATTTTATAAACAAAAATAAATGATGCAGAGGAAGCAGGAAATTTCTAATGCCCTAATTCTACTGTCATCTCCAATAATATCTATACATGAGGCTCTTTTGCTGATGATAGCGCTGCAAAATAAATTAAAATTAAGCAAACAACTTTTAGATTGTAATTTAAATCTTAAAATATGCCACAAGTCTAGAAAGAAACCTGTGAGTTGATGTTTCTGTGTACTTTTTTCTCATTTCTCTGTTGTTTGAAGCCCAAAAATGAAAACAATGCTTTTTTTTTTTTTTTACATTGTGATGTTTTGTGTTTGTTACATAACCAACAGTCCAGTCTGGGTCAGCTCAAGCGTTCACTGACCCAATCTCGATATGTAGCTGTAGTCTCATGATTGTGATTTACCCGCAATGCTGATGTCCACCGGGAATGAATAGAAGCCTTTGAAGGAAGCTGTTCAGCAGTGATGATTTCAGAGTGTGTGAGTGTGTAACTGGATGTTTTTGGACAATGCATCACTCTCTCAAACACAAGGCAGACAGTCCAAAACCCTGGAAATCATTTCATTGGCCTTTTGGCTCCTCCGTTTCATTTCACTTTTCACTCATGAAGTGAAAGTCCTCTCGTGGTCAGTGTGAAGTCACTGTGATGAATCACCGTTCTTTAATCCAGGAAATCGAAACAAATGCTTAGGAACTAATTTATCCACCTTTTCCTTTGTGACCAAACAATAATTAGATGAATTTGAGCAATTAGGAAAATGAGTTCTCAGCTGTCACAGGCTATTTCACGGGTCAGTGCTTTTCTGTGTTGTGTCCACTCCTCAAATTTTTATCCTTGAATCTGTTTGTTCAGCCGCACAACATTCCCGACAAACTCTCAGAGTGCGTTTCATCTCCCACCCTTTATGTGCATGGCACCACTTTCTTGTTTTAGGGGAAGCGAGGAAAAGGCGAAACTGTGACCACTATTTCCTGTTAAGTGTTTGCTTTTGTTTTGTGACAAGAACCATGACAAATCACTTCCAGCATATTGAACACATTCGCTGATCACGGGCTTCTGTTTGTAACTGAGAAAGGAATTTATGAGTTTGTCATTGTTTGCGTTCTGTTTGCTTGTTTTGTTTTCTTTAATGCTGTTTCAAAATGGGTTTTAACTTTTTTTTACATGTTTTTTGCCATTTTGGTTTGGTTTACTCCAATATTTGTTATTATAATGACACAAATTTTGCTTCAAAGGCTGCTACTGTCAGCTATCTGAAAATTAAGATTTCGTGGTGTGGAAGAAGAAAAACGTATACATGAATGGACTTCTTGCAATTCATTGTTTTATCAGTATAATTCTATGGGTTCTCTGAAGTTTTTAGTCTGTTTTATCTATTTTATATTGAATGGTTATTATATTATGGTGGGACCCCTTTTCTGGTAAACTCCACCTTTGAACCTCAGCAGAAAGAGAGGCAATCATCAAACCCACCATGAACGTCTCCTTGACCTTTGTGTTCCATCCTGCTCAAACATAAATCAGCTGCAGGTTGATGTTTGTTACATCTATTCCAGCTCTTACATAAATCACCCACACACAGCTTCTCAGTGTGTTTGCAGCTTTTGTCTTTCACACATTTTCCACATTCTCCTACTGGGGGGGTCAGAACATATCACAGTGACGTGACGGTATGATTTGGGACAATGTCAGCAGAGGTGTGGAAGTGTAGTGGTCTGAAAGTGTGACAAGATGCAAAACACATACTGATGTTTGCCTAAGATACAGTAAATATCCTCAACTGGCTCATACCATAAAGGAAAAATAAAGATGTCAAGGTTATAAAGCTTGTATAAATATATTGGGGGTTTTTTGCTACTTTTTATGCTGTATTTTTGCTTTTCTTTTCTTTTTTTCATTGTTCTTTTGGTAACAGTTGACATCAAACTGAAGTGATGATTAAAATATCCATCTGAGTATTGTAATAGTTTTGAATGAAATGGATGCAGGGTTAGAATACAATTACTAAGCCATATGAGTCATTTTAAGTACAAAAGTGCAATTTTTTTTTCTCTTCAGTTGACTCATTTCTTTTCTTACATAAATTCCCATATGTATACTTTGATTTGTGATTTTACACAATAGAAGCATTTGGGTACATGTATTTCCATTGAGATATTGGTCACCACAGGTTTGGTCAAAAAGGGGGCCTGGTGTGCTTTTCCTTATTTTCTGTCACATATATACTGTTATACTGATGGTCAAATTAAACATGACCAAAGATTAAAATCATGAGCCCCTTTTGAGTCGGAAGCTCAGGATTCAGACTTCTTTAAAAACGACAGGTCCTCCAGTCTGAATGACAATATCAATATCCACTTAAATGACCCATAGAAGTGGTTCCAACATGAGCGCCCCCTACAGGTGGCAGCACAGGGGCCCCACAAGGAATGGTCCTAGCTTCGTTCATCTTCACCATGCACACCGCTAACTTCTCCTACCATTCACCCACTTGTCATTTGCTGAAGTTTTCTGATGATTTTGCGATCATCGGTCTCACACATGACGGAGATGACAAGGAATACAGAGAGCTAATATGGGGATTCTCAGACTGGTGCCAAAGAAACCACCTCGAGATCAATGCAGGAAAAACCAAAAAGCTGGTATGGATTTCCATAGGCCCAAACACACTGCCCCCCACACCGGTGAATATCCTGGGAACGGTTACATCTTACAAGTTTCTGGGTGTTCACCTGAACAATAAACTGGACTGGTCAGACTACACTGCACTTTACAAGAAAGGTCAGAGCAGGCTCTACCTGCTCAGGAGACTGAGGCCCTTTGGGGTGCAGGGGGCACTCCTGAAAATACTTTATGACTGTGTGGTGCCATCAGCCCCTTTTTTACTGTGTGGTGGCATTAGCCCTTTTTTACAGTGTGGTCTGCTGGGGGAGCAGTATTACAACTGCTGACAGGAAGACACTCGATGGGCTCCTCAAGAAGGCCAGCTCTGTCCTGGGCTGCTCCCCTGTGGAGGTCGTGATGGAGAGGAGGATGATGGCCTGGTTGTTGCCAAATGACTCCCACCCCATGCGTGACACTGTGACAGCTTTGGGGAGCTCCATCAGTGATAGGCTGTGGTCTGCTGTGTTCACCACTGCTGTTGCTGGTGCTGTGCCGTATACCTCATTTTAAATAGGTTCAGTACTTATTTGGTGCAGTGAACAGGTGTAGTATAGTAATCCATTTTGTAACATAATATTCATGTGGTATGTTCTGTCCTCCATTATGTACATATTATTTATATGGATACATACTGTTTATACAGATTTTTAATCATTCTGCTTTCTACTTTCCCTCTTATACTTCTTTATTTTATTTTATCCTAGTTATTGTTTGTGCTCTGTACAATGCTTTTGCCGCTGCTACATTGAATTTCCCCATCGTGGGACTAATAAAGGGATTTCTTGTCTCATCTTATCTTATCTTAGTATGAAGAATAACTTTATCACTTGACCTTTGCGTTTCATCTTGATGAAGGCCGCAGCTGTTCTTCATATCCCAGGTGTTGCCGCAGCTATAATCTCTTCAGTGAGCGGGGATAATCCTAATATAGTCATCTCAGGCACACAGCTAGAAGCACAAAACTCAACCCACCTGTTGTTCAAACCTTCTGTTTATGAGGGCCAGCCAATCAGCAGAAAGCTATCCTTAAGGGAGGGTGGCATTAAAGATAGGAGGAGCTAAAACACCTTAATTCAGACAGAGGATGACCTGAAGGCCTGAAGAAAGGTCCAGTGTGAGCTGAATAGGACTATATTAAGATGTAAATGACAACAGGTCATCTTTAAAGTAAGTTCCTGTACTCTATAAGGCTATAATAAAGCTTTAACTACTTTAACAGATGTTTGCATCTTTTAGTTCTTCCGCCTGCAGAGATTACGCATGTCTACATAACTTCATACGTCACTGCATTGCCTAAATCCGCTCCTGAATTTATTTTGGATTGTTTCCATCTGGAAAGGAACCTTAACTCTGGTACATTGTTGTTCAGCTACTGAGTGTTGGCAGCACGTCACTGTTTGCCATTCTTTATCCATTGATCCATCCATGTTCTTCAGCTTATCCAATTCAGGGTCACCAGGGAGGGGTGGGGTCTGGAGCCTTTCCTAGCTGCCATAGGGTGATAGGCAGCGTACATCCTGGACATGTTGCCAGTCTGTCGCAGGACTACCTTTCTTTCGTATATCTGGGGAAATTCATGTCTTTCCTTAAATGTTCATATTGGAGAAAAGACAATACTAGAGGAGGTAAATCATACACAGCTATCCAATGTGACAAACAGAGTCAAGTCACTCATTAGCTCTTTAACCAGCCATCAGGTTGGTTCTTTTAAATGTTAGTAAGTCATTGCTAATGCTGCCTCTGTGTGGCAAAGTTGAGACCGATAGAAGCTCATATAACTGTAATTAAGCCTGTAATTAACACCAGGCTTGAGTGGATTCACATTTCATTTTTGACTGTGCTGCCAGAGCACATCTCTGGCCATGAATGTACTAAACTTTAACCACTCGTGCATGCACACAATTCATTGTGTGTGCTTCACTATTTCTCAACCTTGCCTTCCTACTGCACCTGTCCTGGAACACTTTGCACCAGTAACTACATATGAAAGGCATTAAAGGGGTCCTATCTATAGCACCCAGTTGCATTGGAATAAAATGTGCACTAGGACAAATCCAGCTTGAAGAACTGGTCCTCTATCAAACCACATGTCTTTAGTTCTGGAGACCCAATTCTTCAGTGTAAATGTCACTAAAAGCAAAGCCAGATTAAGGCAGTCTGTCTTCAGTGCCAGTGCTGTCAGGCTAAGGCTACAAGCAAAATTATTTACTTGAGGTCAGAAATATGATCAAACAGACTTGGACTACCTGGCGGTCTTTTAAAACCTTTTGGAATTGAAACACCTTGCACTCTTCTGATGCTGGACATGTTCCAGGAAGATCAAACAATGACACTGACGCAAAATAGTCTTGGCGTTGCTGTTGATGTTTCCAAAAGGGGATTTCTATTTTACTTCATCTGTTTTGTAAAAGTAAATGCTTCCTGTTGGCTAGCAACCACCGTTCTGGACATTATCGAACAAAACAGGTAAATTCTCACTCATGTGAATGAAATATGTGCAAGCATATTGCACATAGAGAATTCTCTCTATTCTCCGTTTAGCAAAAGACAAAGTGGACATTGCAGCTGTGCTTATTTTTGCTTTGCTGTTCATCTGGCAATTTGTCACTTTTGGTTAAATGCAAGTTTTTTCAGAAAAGACAAAAGAAGCATAAGCCCTCTGAAGACATATCCTTATGATGAAGTGTATTTGCATTTTCAAAGAAAAATTTATTTCTGCAGGTGATGTGTTTTTATTTCTTACTGAAAGATGGTGTTTATTTACATTCTGTTCATGTGTTCCTGCACATTCTAGGGGCATGCAAAAGAAAAAAAAAAACACTGAGCAATGCAATTAATGTAAAACAGCCATTTTCCCTTTTACAATTTAACATCAGATATATTTTTGATCCAATACACAAAAATTTGCAAAAGTCAAATGTTTCCTCCCCATTTGATTAATGGGAAGCTGGAACTCAATGGCAGTCATCACTTTCTGTAAATTATTGCAAAAGTAATACATACGATTCTGCACATTTATTCTATTAATAAACAGTCACAGTGAGCGTCACCATCCGGGATGACCCGCTGACAGTATGGACCAAGTTGATTTCCAAAAAGAATAGTTTCCAGTAAAACAGTCAGTCAACCATTAATCATCATTTATTGTGGCTTCAGTGCATTGCAACCACCAGTGATTGAGGCACATTTATTCAGCCAGTACAAATCCCTTTGGGCTTGAATCAGGAAGGGCATCCAGCATAACAATCTACCAAATCAAGTATGCAGAGCTTGGCGACCCCTTGTAAAGAAGGGAGTAGGTGAAAGTAGCTTTTTACTTATTATATATCCTCCTGAGACTGTAAGTTAAATTAAAAGATACATTTTTACTCACTTCTCAGGAGGATATTGCAGAAACTCATTACGGTCAGTGAATGTCAACATCAGAGATAACACACACGTTACTGAATGCACAGATTTCCAAAAGCTGCAACTTTCCCTTACAAAAAAGGTTGTGCAACGCAACAGCTGTGAATTTGCCTCTGTCACAGTCCCAGGTCACTCCCAGGACGTGCCAGATATGAGCCAGTGATGTAAAAGTACAAGTTGGCACAGTTAATAATTACAAAGTCATCTTTTTGTTAAATGGAATGCTTTCATGCTGCTTAAAAAGTTGACACAAACTAGAGGGATCAAAAGAAATACGTTTCTTATGAATAAAGACAAAAGTATGAAATAATAAAATCAAAGGTCATTTAGTTTTAATTTTTTTAAACTTACTTGAGGGATTAAGATGTTAAGAATAAGCAAGGGGTAAATAAATTTAAATTAGACATTAAACTGATCTAAATAATATTGGAGGCTGAGTTTCACTTGTATGGGTCAGTCAGGTGGTTAAAGAAGGGAAATGAAGAGGTTAAAAGGTCGTGTGAATGTACACTGTTAGTCCTACATGCCGAGTCAGCATAATGTGTACTGCAAAGGAAATTATAATTGTTCATTTTAACGGAATCAGGCAGCCTGGCTGCTGTTCATAGCCTTAACTTTGGGGGGCAGGTGCAACAGGCAGCTCAGTTCACAGAGTTGATGTTTCACTCTGCCCCTACTCGTGCTCTAAACTTTCTGTCAACCAAATAACTAATAATTATTTAGATAACATGTTTTCAGTTAATGAATTACTATTAACATCTATAACAAATTTGAAACCCCAAAAGATTATACCCTCCAGATCAATGTTTTCTAATCCAGTGGCATAAAAACATTTATTTACTTATCTTTAGACTGAAAATCTTACTCCTTTATAAGTTTTCATTTTCTTGTTGTACAAGGTTCCACTGTACTCAGTTTTTACTTGACAAGAATCACATTATGTCTTTTTATTCTCCCAATGTTTCATTGTCTTAAAGTGCGCCTCTCTGTCACAGGCTGGCTTGTGAACTGTCGCTTCAGTGTTCTCGTAAAGGTTGAATATCTTATCTTTGGAGAGGGAGAGTGAAGCCTGAAATGACTATTTGGGTGTTGTCTTCTCTCTCACTCCCTTATGTGCTGTCCAAGGCGTGAGTACGCAGAAGAATGAAGTTACGCTAAAATGTCATTTTGCAACTTTCGAATAAAAAAACATTTTACACACAAAAAACATTTTCAATTTTAGAAGAACCTGTTTGTTTTTTAACAAACCTTTATTTAAAGCAGAAACCTTCTTTTGCCACTAAAAACCTGACAATAAAAGGCTTTGCTGAAAACCTGTAGATGTTTGCATGAGTGGGAAAATGTAGCTTTGGATGTAACTATTTGAAGACGAAGTTCTATTACTCACAAAAGATTTGAAAGTAGTGCACAGGGAGAGTATTGGGAGATGGGCCAGAGGACAGGGAGAGGAGGGAGGGTGAGTGAACAGAGGGCGGGATGAGAGCCCAGTCTTTTGAATTTCTCATTAATTCAGTGTGGCCCTCTCTTTCAGTTTTTTTTAAAGCCCGCCCACTAACCATTATCAGCCCAGGCCTTATATATGCAGCCTGTTGCTGTTGTTTGTGAGTACATTTTACAGAGGACCAGCTCCAACCCACAGCTGCCAAAATGAGAGAGTTCAAGAGCAAGAATTTCTGGAGGGCAGTTCTGGCCGAACTGGTTGGGATGACCCTTTTTATTTTCCTCAGCATCGCCACAGCTATTGGGAACAAAAACAACACCGATCCAGACCAGGAGGTGAAGGTGTCTCTGGCCTTTGGACTGGCCATTGCCACACTGGCCCAAAGTTTAGGCCACATCAGTGGAGCCCACCTGAATCCTGCAGTCACTCTTGGGATGCTTGCCAGCTGCCAGATCAGTGTGTTCAAGGCTGTCATGTACATTATAGCCCAGATGCTGGGTTCAGCCCTAGCCAGTGGTATTGTGTATGGAACACGTCCTAATGGCACTGATGCACTGGGTGTCAACTCTGTAAGTAAAAACTTTTTGAAACTTCCTGTCATGATTTCATGTCATTTAAAAAAGATTCCTGCGTTAATAACAAACATGAATGCACAGCAATATGGTGATACAACAGTATGTCCTTAAGGTGCCTTCACAGTGAAAACTGAAACTTTTGAGAGGATGTAAGTGCTGAATTGGCACTGATTATACTGTTCTTGGGACATTCTGTCAATACTTATTAATGAATAGTGATGACACATTATTGAAGCATGCCATGCTGCAACAGCTAAAATAAATTAAAAAATATTTATAGGAATGTCCACTCACTCATATTTTGGCAATTTGTTTTTGGAAATTGAGGTTTTGCATACCAGAATTCTCAACATAAATACTGGATGAATGAGCAGTTCTTACTTAATGCTTCATCAATCTGTAATGAGTAGCCACAGCTGTCTCCTTACTGAAAAACAAGACTGGTAGGACCTGATATCTGCCCCCAGAAGCTGCACTGCCCCACAAATTGTGAACCACAATAACTGTGTTTTCCACGAAAGAAATATGAACAGGCAATGTGGCACTTTGCAGCACTGCCAAATTGCTGTCAGACCTCCTGGCCAATGACAGCAGCTGCTAGATAGGAAATGGTTGTGATAGGAAATAATCTATCTAAATGACAACGATTGACAGAGTGTTGTTTTGGATTCATCTCTTAACTTTTACAGCTCAGCGGTGTCACACCCAGCCAAGGCGTAGGCATAGAGCTTTTGGCAACCTTCCAGCTGGTGCTATGTGTTATTGCAGTCACTGATAAAAGACGGCGTGATGTCACCGGCTCTGCACCCTTGGCCATTGGCCTCTCAGTCTGCTTGGGACACTTGGCAGCTGTAAGTTGTACCTTAAATTCATCCTCATATGTAAGGAAATGTGCATGTTTAAGCAAATACGGCAGGATTCTGTTTTGTCACCACACCACATAGCTGAAGATGTTCTCTCATGTTGCCTCTTTTTGGCTGATTGCAGATCAGCTACACCGGCTGTGGCATCAACCCTGCTCGTTCCTTCGGTCCGGCTTTGATCATGAACAATTTTACAGACCACTGGGTGAGTAGGAGGGGGGGAGCACTTTACACATACCTCACATTATTCTGCATGCATGTCACATGTCAAGCTTAAATAATTCAATAACTCCATGACAGACAGATGACTCGATTACTTGTGAATCCTCCTGCGCATGTTAATCATTTTTAACTTTCCTATTGTTCCACATTTAGAAATATTGACAAAAGTAAGCCCTTTGAACACATCTGGAATCTCTGTGTTTTTCTTTGTGTTGTAATGATGCCAGAGATTGATCAAAGTTTTCCTTTGTAGGTGTACTGGGTGGGTCCGATGTGCGGTGGTGTAGCAGCAGCTCTTATGTATGATTTCCTGCTTTCTCCCAAATTTGATGACTTCCCCGAGCGCATGAAGGTGCTGGTCAGCGGCCCAGTGGGTGACTATGATGTTAACGGAGGCAACGATGCTGCAGCTGTGGAGATGATGTCAAAGTAGCGCTGCGCAAAGATTAAATGCTATTGTATATATTTGTACTCCTGTACAAAAACTCTAGAATTCAAGCCTAGTATGTTAATGTTTTTCTGCTGTTTTCAAGTAACCAATAAGGATTGTGGTCATCGGGTCAGTTAGTGCCTCCTTTCTACTTCAGTCCTTTGTTTGAAAGAGCACAAAGTTTTTATGCAAAGTGCAACTCAAACAAGTTAACTCCAAAATTCCCAAAAGAGTTGAGTGTTGTTTTGTCATTTTCCATTATCAGTATTCCATCTTGAGCCATTTTTGTATACATATTTCTTTGTGCCTGAATCACATTTTATTTCTGATGTATAATGTATTGTGTGTGCACTGACTTTTTTTTAAGTAAAATAAAACACTGGATATTAAAAAAAGCTATGTTCTTGTTATTATGAAGTAGGTTTTTCCTATTCAGTGCAATGACCACAAACCTGTCACGCATACAGAAGCTCCTTTGAAAAAAAAAGATGATATCCAGTCTATTGTTTTGCAACCGTCCTGCACACACAGTGAACACAGAAAACTATTTATAGTGCCAGGCTGACTGGGTGTATTTGATAACACATAAGCTCATTTGTGAAAAGGAACTATGTAGCTAAAATAATTGTGCTATTAAAACTAGATTTTGACCTGCCGTCTACATAAGGAAACCTGCATGCATGACCCACATTAGTTGTTATTTAGTTGTGCAAATTCCTTTACATATTTTTAAGAAATCTGACCAACCCTGAGGCACAGAAAGGTTTGGACAGCTGGCAATCGAGTCTTGGCTTCATTTAATAACAAAAAGAACTACAGTGGTCTGCATTCCACAGTCCATGAAATGTAAAATGTGGAATGCGAATAAAAAGGTCATACAACTTTAAAAAAGAGAAAGAAAAGAGAAGAAAACATTTGAGTGGGAACCTGACATCACACCCAAAATTGAATGTTCATGCAAAGATAATAATCAATGTTACCTGATAGTATTGATTTTAATTAAAGCTACAGTAAGCAGAAATCTGGAGAAGACTGTCTCTCTTCCATCTCTTTTACAACCCCCTCCCAAAAGACAAATAAAGTGCTAAAAAATATATACAGACTTAAAGTTAGGCACAGGATCTGAATTCCTATAATAATGAGCTGCACCACATCTTCCCTCCAAAGTGGAATTTGGCTAAAATTTGAAACGATGGGTTAGGTTTTCCAGGCCCTGGAAAAAGAGCCCTGAGAAAGTGCAAGCGTCTTGTTCCAAGTCCCAGCTTCAGTGGTATACTGTTTAATTAAGTCAAGAAGTTTGTACAATATATGGCTAACATCTGATAAATATTAACCTTTACTGGTACTCCTCATCATCTTCATCATCATTCTATCTCTGTTACTGAAGTTGAATATTATGTTAGTATTTCAATAAGGAGAGGTCATTTAGTAGGACTGAACATGATTTATTGAGTTTGAGTAATAAACTGTTTGGCAGTTTGACTGTGATGACGCTATACAGCAGAGTCCAACAATGGTAGGAAGCAGGGCCTCTGCCACCAGACTCTGGGAGTCTGGTGGCAGAGGCCCTGCTCCCACCAGACTCTGGGAGTCTGGTGGCAGAGGCCCCGCCCTACTCGAAGCAGGTGGAGACGTAGACAAGGAACTCTAACGGGCCAGGATGAGGTGGAGGAGGTGGGTTGGGCACATGAAAGTCTGAAAGGCAGTGCCATGAGAGCAGTGAGATTTGAAGCACTGATTGGCTCGCAGAAAGCAGGCAAGAAAAAGACTGAGCCAGAGTGATGATGACAGAAGTGAGTTTGGCAACATGGGAAAGCGGAAGTGATGTAAAGAATAAACTAGCAGCCCAAACACTCAGGAATGCAGGCGGATGAGCGAATACCAATTTTCTTTATTGAACTGACACTTAAGCTTCATTCAGCTCTGCGGGAAGAGACTCTCAGACATTTAATCAAAACTACTTACTTCTTATTCAGTGTTAACACGTGGCAGTTTTCCTCCACCGCTCAAGTTCCTTTCACTGGCTGCAGCATTTTGTTGAGCCTGAGCACATAGGTCAGTATTAAACTTCTGCTGTGTTCACTGGCTGCAGCATTTTGTTGAGCCTGAGCACATAGGTCAGTATTAAACTTCTGCTGTGTTCGCCACAAAGAGGCAAAGCGTTCTCTGCACTAACATCAGTGTTTAACCTGTCAAAGTGCATTTTGTCCCTGGGTTTTTCTCAACCTAAACACACAACATGGCACAATCACGCACATAATTCATATAATAATTAAGTAATTAATGTTAATTTTAAAATTTATATACATTTATATTGAAATGAAGGACACAACATTTAGTTGCAAGTCACTATTAGTGGCATCTCTGTAGCTGCGAAATAAAGAAAGTTGGAAAAATTGTTCCTGATATATAGATTTTTTATAAATTTAAGGGGTTGCCATAGAAGTGACCTAATTAAAAACTCTCATGCACATCAGTGACAACCACAGCTGTCATTTTTGAATAGAGCCAAACAAAGATCTACAGGTTATGGTTTACCACACCACAAGTTGGGTATTGTATACTAGGTTCTACCAACCCATCAAAATCATATATTCTTTTATTAAATTTTTGATTTTGTGAATGTTAATAACATGAAAACTATGTATTTTTTTCATACATTTACATAAAATGAAAGACCAAGCGTTTAGCTGCAATTTGGTATTAGTTTAATGTCTCTAGCTGCAGAACAGCTTTTTCGTGATCTAAGGTTTTTCATATAAATAAATGGGGTTACAATGAAAGAAAACTAATTAAATGCTCTTGCACATCTGTGGCAACCATCATTTTCAAATTGAGGGGATTCAGCTGAATGATATATAGGTTATGGCTTGTTATATGAGGTTGGGGTAACTCCTTAAATAGAGCCCTTCTGGGCCAGGTGCCACAGCTCATACAGGCTTAACCACTTTCACAGAAACTGTTTCATGAAAATATATGTATTCACTGCCCTGTCCTTCATTAATCTTGGCTGCATACCAAAATGTTTTTGTTTTTTTCTAATATAAATGATGGTGGGTGTTTTGTTGACCTATGCTGATCTATGGTAACTCATTCAGTGTGCGCACTGTTTTTTAATATGAAGGCATATATATACAGTGAAAATCAAAACCCATTCTTGAAAAACAAAATTTAAAAGACATGTCCCACAAACAAAAGCAAACTGCTTTCCGCATGAAGTGAACGTGTCTGTTACTTCAGAAGGACGCATCAACGCAGAAGGAATTTAAAATGTGTAACCAGCATGAATCAGATCTAATCGATCTATCGATTGATAACTAGACAAAATGGCTTGCAGTTGCTCTAAAAGGAATCTGTCTTCATTCTGTACTTTGCTACTCTCGCTTATAATAGCAGACAGTGTAATTGATTTGTGATGCTAGAGAAGGAAAACATGTCATATGTAGATAAAACTGTTTGTGATTAGGATCATTAGTTAGGGAAAGCCACTTGGGCTCAGGAAGAGTCTTTTGTGCACAGAGCGCTTTAATCTCATGCTCTGGACTTGCTGATGAATTATTCAAACAACAGAAACTTATATGTCACAATTTTGTCAGTGTTTGATGTAGTTACACTTTTCTTTTAAGTCACCTTATTTTCATTTCATTATTTCGCCCATTTTCAAGCATCTGGAAGGAAACAGCTCTGAAGTTGTCAGTGCTGTTTTACTCTGCCTAACAGACCAGCATACATATTGATTATATACTTGACTTGCTTCCATTTCTGCTTGATTAAATCATCTGTGTCCATTCTATAATCTCTTGGTTAGTAGGCTGAGGCCCCCCTCTCATTACAAGCACCATTATACACCCTCTCTGGGGTTCATTTGAGGGGCTACATCGTCATATGTATTCGCATGTATGGACCTGGAAAGCCAAATTTGGGGAAGAAATCTCTTTGTATCTTATTTACATTTGAATGCCAGGGGGAGTGAGGGGAAAATGCTCACATGATGAGATCCTCCCACTGGCAAGGGATCAAGGTAAGCTTTGGTGGGCTCTAATCTCTCCACAGCCAGAAATAACATCACTAAATGAAAGTTTCTCTCTGACCAATCTACTCATCTAATACAAGTCATATTCACTTTTTTAGGCTCATCTATTCAACTGCTTGTTAATGCAAATATCAAATCAGCCAATCATATGGCAGCAACTCATTGCAATTAGGCATGGAGAGAAAGGTGATTTAAGTGGCTTTAAAGGAGGCATGGTTGTTGGTCCCAGAGAGGCTGATCTGAGTATATAAGAAACTGCGGCGTTACCACAATTTTCTCAAGGGTTTACAGAGACTGCCCAAAAAGAGAGAAAATATGCAGTGAATGGCAATTCTCTGGGCAAAAATGGCTTGTTGATGTGCAGTAATGAGAGAATAGCCAGACTGCTATGCCATGTAGGTATGCAGAAGAGCATTTCTGAATGCACAACATGTCAAACATTACAGTATGGATACAGTCTGCCTTGTATCAACTGCTCAGGCTTGTGGTGGTGAAATGGTGTGAGGAATATTTTCTTGGCACACTTTGGGCCCCTTAATATCAACTGAGCATCGTTTAAACACCACAGCCCACCTGAGTATTGTTGCTGACCCATCTTGTGATGACTGCTCCCAGCAGGATAACACTCTATGTCACATTTTCATGTGAACATGACGAGTTCACTGGATTGATACTGGCTCCGCAGTCACCAGATCTCAATCCAATTAATGGATTTGCAGCTGAGAAATCTGCAGCAACTGTGTGATGCTATCATGTCCATATGGACCAAAATCTCTGAGGAATGTTTCCAGCAGCTTGTTCAACCTAAGCCATGAAGAATTCAGGCAGCTCTGAAGGTAGAAGGGGGGGGGACCAACCCAGTACTAGCAATGTGTACCTAAAAAAGTGTCTGGTGAGTGTAATCTTGCTGCAATCATGTGCTATTTTTGTGCTATTCAGTTGTAAGCACTGACAATTAATTTTGCTCCATTAAAATTTGCAACAGCAGAGAAAGTATTGTGTGTATGCAGAGAGAGGCATTTTTTAGGCTCTGATCTCGTTGGTCATCGCCCTCCAAAATGAGATCTCCACCATCCGGGGAGGATATTGAGCTTACGGCACACTAC
>VUQK01016184.1:0-14769 GCA_015106715.1 Bujurquina vittata
GTTAAATATGAGAGTCAAAGTCTCTGAATACTTATGACCATGTGAAATTTCAGTTTTTCTTTTTTAATAAATTTGCAAAAATTTCTACATTTCTGTTTTTTTTTCTGTCAAGATGGGGTGCTGAGTACATTGAGAAATAAAATGAACTTTCTTGATTTTAGCAAGTGGCTGAAATGAACCAGAGTGACAAATTTAAAGGGGTCTGAATACTTTCTGTACCCACTGTAATAATTAGTTTCTTCTTTTGATTTTTGGACTGTTAGGTGGAGTCGCCTTTACATGAATCAACATCACATTACATTAATCAAAAGATTAATGAACATATTCATAACTACCATCACAAAATTACAAAATGGCATGTTATGTGTTACTTTTCATTCAGTGAAGACCGGGGAGGCCCAGCAGATGAATGTGTCAGTTCTAGTGTAATATTAGTATTAGGAAATTTGGGTTGTGTTTTCATATTAAAACTGCCTCTCATCAATCACAGGAACGTGTTCAGCTTTTGTTTGGTTTTTGAAAATACAACAGCCTTACAGTCCATATGTAAAAAGAACTTTCAATATGGTTAAAAAAGAGACAGGATTTTCATTCCTCTAACCGCCTAATATCAAGAACACAACTGCTGAAATTTAGAAATTCTTCAATTAAAATTTTCCAATCAGCAAACTGTCTCAAAATGGTCCACTAGTCGCAATCAACAGAAAAAAAATACTGATGCTAATTCTAAGAGAAGTAGCATGTCCAAACCTGACTGCAGAAACCCTGGATGGTTTCTTTACAGCTTTCACTCAACCAGAATAAATGGGGCCCTCAACTTGTCAGCCGAGTCAACAGCCACAGAAGCCAGTGAGCATTGTATGTACGAAAAGGAGCTGGTGGCCAATCAGCTGACTATACAGGACAAGTGGGTTTTGTTGGATTGTTTGAAGACCATAGCAGGTCCATGTGAAAGCCTGTGTGGAGAGGCTTATATGGCTGATCTGCATGTGAAAAACATGAGGGCTTCACATATGCATAATACGAGGCTTTGACCCTCTCAGAGAAATGGATTCAGCCCATGCACGCACACACACAAGTACTCGAACAGCAAACAAGAGCGAAGGGAGGGGAGCGGCGAAGGGAGAGTGCTGGCCCACGATGAAAAAAAATAACAAGAAAGGTAATTGTACTCATTGAGGGTTTGGCAACATTATACGCTAGCTCTCTTATTGATTTTCAATCCAAGCTTTCAAATTAATGAAATTAATGTGCTCATAGTTCATGCTTTTTGCAAGTCGTGACAATTTATGCAATTTCTGCAGTGCATGAGGATTAAAAAAACAAAAAAAACAGACCACCTACGGCATCAAGGACCACAATAAACAGTGAGGGAGACTTGTGCGACTGTAGAATCCCAATTTGTTCTCTGTTGTTGCACTAGCCAGAGCAGTACTGATAGGGACTGCTACTATTACTGTGTGTGTGTTTTCTTTAACAGAATGGCAGTGGTCTTTTTTTTCTTTTTTACATCTGCAAATTCAAACTCATCTGTATTCGTCTAGGCTGCGGTAGCTCTCGCAGCCAAATCCTACTCCTATGGTGTTCCTCTTAACGCCCTCCAGCTCTTTTACCTAAAAATAAAGAAATACATCCCCTGCCCTCCCCTTGTTCCATTAAAAAAACATTTTAATCTCAAGGCTCAGTTTAGAATTTTTCTGTAGGTTTTATCCCAGAGGCTTCCTCTTTATTTCATCTTTTCAATTAATTTATTTTGCTTACAGCTTCTGTCGATTATCACGAATGCTCCACATCTCATCGTGTCGTCATCGTATTTAATGTGTAAATGTGTGTACATGTTGTGTTTGAAATAATATAGGTGTGCAGAAAAATGGGGCAAAGTAAGTATGTTGCAGGCATGTGTGGGAAAGAATCTGCGTAGTGCTTGATGAGGCTGCACGTCTGGAAGTGTGAATGCAAGCAGGTGCGGGGGAGTGTTAGACATTTGTGTGTGTTTATGCAGGTAGAAAATGTGTGAGTAAATGTGTGCTTGTAGCATGCATTGGTGTCTGTATCAATATAGGAGCGTGTGTGCATCTGCATGCGCACGCGTGCGTTTGATAAGGCGGAAGGCTGGCAGATATGACACACCTCATCTCCCTTTTCCGTAGGCCTCTGTTTTAATCTGCCAAAACAGGCTGTGCGTGTAATGACCTTTAGAAAGGGTGAAGATAAGTAGATGAGGCTGACTGTGTGGAGTGTTGAGTTACTGTATAGAAGAGCCAGGGCTGAAATAAGGGGCTGGATGACAGAAGGAGGAAGATAAATGGATGAGGGGAAGGGATAAAGTGGAGCATTTAAGCAGATGTATGCAGACATAGGGCTGAGAACTCGGGGATTGATGCTGAATCTTAAACCAAAGCGATCTGCACCTACACGTCCACGTATTCATGCAATTGCCTACATTTCTTTGTGGGGAAACATCCATTCCCACTTAAATGAGCAAGTTTACAATACTGTGCTGACACCTCATGGTCAGCTAAACGTTTACTATTCTGACAACCTGAGTGAAGCACTTTACATCAAGAAAAGTACAATGCTGCTGCAGACATTCTTCATCAACCAAAGAAACTTACTGAAAAATAGTGTTTGACTATGCACAGTTCTGAGAGCCTCAGGGTGGCTGTGGCTCAGGAGGTAGAGCAGCTAATCTACTAATCAGGAGGTTGGTGGTTTGGTTCCTGGTTGCTCCAGTCTGCATGCCAAAGTATCCTTGGGCAAGATACTGAACCCCAAGCTGCTCTCTGATGCAACCATCGGAGTATGAATACGTGTGAATATTAGCTAGTAAGCACTTAGCTGTAGAAGGAAGTGCTTGTATCAATGGGTAAATACAAACGTGCTGGATAAAGTGCTTTGAGTGCTCAGAGTAGAAAAGTGCTATATAAGAACTAGTCCATTTACCATTTACCCACACATAGACTTTACTTGGCTGGGAAAGCTCCACCAATCCTTTAGCCATCTTTTCTTACCAGCAGCCTGACCAGATCACAATTGTGTAGGTCTTCAGTCATTCTGCTGATCTTTGGAGTCTCCGGTACGATAGCTGATGAACTCTAAGGCCACCATCGTAGACTGCATGGCAGTGATAGTCCTTATTTTACTCTAAACATCTGCTGTTGGTGAGGGGCCTTCAGAACATAAAGAACTGCTGCACTGACCTCACTAAGGCTCCAGAGGAGAAGAAGTGCTACTGTTGCATCCTGCAGGTTGAGTCTGACCACACGATAAGGAGTCAACTGCAGGGGCAGCTGATGTTGCTTGGGTATACATTCTAGATTAATTTATTTTAAAAAGCAGGTCTACATTTCCTTTAGTTTTTCACCACCACAAATACATTCTATTTAAGTGGGAAACACCAATTAGACATTAGAACAAACATTAGAATGCCTGCAGTGCCCCTTACATGTCAAATAGTGACATGTATCGCAAATAATTATGACATCAAAACAGCCCTGGCATGGAGTATAAATAACACAAAGCGAGCACCAGTTTGCATGCATTCCTGCATTTAACTGTGCTTTTGGTTGTAGCTGTTGTTGATATGTCAACACTTTAAACCTCCACACCTTGAGGCTGCAGTACTGCCCTCCACCCAGAAACCTTCCTCGCTCTAAACTGCTTTTCCAGACACTTTGTCTTAATGTGGTTGGTGAGCATTCATAGGGATATCTGACTCACACACACACACACGACACACACACACACACACCCATGTCTAAACTTTGATATGCTCAGTATCTCAGAACTGTAGTCCACCCGGGCAGCAGCTTGTAATTCCAAGCTGCTGAGTTAAATGCCTACAATGTAGAGGGTAATGATAAGGATAAGTGTAAGAGGATGAGGTCAGGGGGATGAATGGAAGTGCAGGGTGAGAATGGAGAACTGAGCGGCGGTAAAGAGATTGAGGGAAGGATAGAGGGATAAGGGGAAAGCCTGAGAGTTGAAGGGGGCCAAAGGAGTCTGAGGAGAAGGAAGGATGAGGAGGTGGATAGCGGGCCGGGAAGCAGAGGGATGATGGGATAAGGAGGTGAAACGCAGCGGGGCATGAGAGGGGGTCCTCAGAAGCCCCTGATTATACTAATCCTGGTGGACCCCCCTAGTAGCAGATTAGCGCCTGTACACATCCACATACACACACACACACAGTCAAAAAGGGACACACACACCTTCTGTTACCCCAGCACATGTTGATTGCCCCACTCTCTGGCACCCTATGGCCACATCCAAATCCATCGCAGACTGCGCAAGAGAACAGCCAGGACAGAGAAGGAACGTGGTGAAGTCACGATTCCCCTCCAGCACGACTTGCTTCAGTTCACAGTCAACTTCTAATCAGTTCCACAGGCTTTTGTTTTAGTAAAACTTTCCGAAACCTCAAAATAAGCACCTTCAAGACATCAAATTATGTGCAGTACTGTTTGTTTCTAAGTCATTCTACTGCATTTTATTCTAATAAGAAAAAAGAAAAACTGCTGCATTTAAGCACCTTTTAAGCTCATCATTACAATTTTGTAATGTGAGGTTTTTAGACATCGTTTTTAGCAAAAAAGAGTGAATGGACAAACTCATCTCATAATAACAGCCCTACAGCCTGTACTCAGCCTTACTTAGCTTGAACATAGTTATTATTATTTATTTTGTTTGGTTTTTTTGTACAGATGCATTGATTGACCAGCCAAAGAATGAATCAGCTGATTTTCAGCATTCTTGGTCCTGAGTGGTGATTGGCCACTCAGACTCACAAAAATAACATTATGACCAGTAGTGGGTGGGCTATGTTAGGGATTAAGTGAAAATTTTGCCCTCAAAGTTGATGTGTTAGAAGCAGGAAAAATGGGCAGTGTAAGGATTTGAGCGAGTTTGTAAGGGGCCGAACTCTGATGGCTAGATGACTGGGTCAGAACATTTCCAAAACTGCAGCTTTGTGGGATTTTCCCGGTTTGCAGTACTCAGTATCTATCAAAAGTGGCCCAAGGAAAGAACAGTGGTGAACCAGCGACAGGGTCATTGGTGGCCAAACCTCACTGCATGTGGGGGGTGAAGACTGGCCCATGTGGTCTGATCCAGCAGACGAGCTACTGTAGCTCTAATGCCAAAAAAGTAGTTCTGATTGTGATAGAAAGGTGTCAGAATACACAGTGCATTGCAGTTTGTTGCAATGGTGTCAGGGTGTCCATGCACCTGTACACTGCCAAAGGTGGCAACAATGGACCACGGCGCAATGGAAGAAGGTGGCCTGGTCTGATAAATCACATTTTGTTTTACATCACGTGGATGACCGCCTACATGTACATCACTTACCTGTGGAACACCTGGCACCGGGATGCACTATGGGAAGAAGCCAAGCTGGTGGAGGCAGTTTGGCAGTGTTCTGCTGGGAATCCTTGGGTCCTGCCATCCATGTGGATGTTTCTTTGACACGTCCCACCCACCTAAGCACTGTTGCAGACCATGCACACCCTTTCATGGAAACAGTAGCTGTGGCCTCTTTCAGCACGATAATTCAGCCTGCCACAAACCAACAATGGTTCAGGAATGGTTTGAGGAGCACAACAACGAGTTTGAGGTGTTGAATTCCAAATTCCCCAGATGTCAATCCAATCTGCTGGATAAACAAGTCTAATCCAAAACTTAAAGGACTTTAAGGATCTGTTGCTGAGGCACTGTTGTTCTCATTATGGCGTCCACGTTGAAACTTCCTGGTTACTTCACTTTGCTAGGAACCGTTCAAAAAACCCACTATTTGACCATAACCTGGA
Source organism: Bujurquina vittata (assembly GCA_015106715.1). Classification (NCBI taxonomy): domain Eukaryota; kingdom Metazoa; phylum Chordata; class Actinopteri; order Cichliformes; family Cichlidae; genus Bujurquina; species Bujurquina vittata. Next base: position 5,802 of record VUQK01016184.1, read on the forward strand.
TTTACAGTGAATGTAAACATTGTACTTTTGCCCACCCCCACCCCTCTACCAGCTGAGCAATCAAAGAATGAGCTTTTGGGCAGCAGCGTTTAAAGAGCCAGGAGCTGAAGCAAAACATTTCACAGCTGCACTGTAACATCCACAGTATGACAAAAATGAATACTAAACAGATACTAAATTAATTTGCCATTCACCTTACTAAGTTTTCCCCCACTGTTAACACTCTTGAGCTTCGAAACTTTTACTTCACAGATCAAAAATAAAGTTAAAAAAGTATACCCATCAACCAGGCACTGCACTATAATGTTCTGTGGCTCGCATACATGTGCGCACAAGTGTGGCATTACTGAAGAAAATCAGGAGGGCGTTGCATAATGGAAGATGTGTGATCAGCAAACATTTCCTGGCTAAAAAGCTTTAAAAAAGAATGCAGGAGACAGATTGTGTCACAGTAAGCTACTAGTCAAGGAGGTAAAGAAGAAGGCTGAATGGCAGGATATGCTTAATGTCAGCCAGATTGCACAGTGCAGCACTTCTCACAGCAAATGACACCAAAAGGATGAAGACGGATTAGAGAACACAGCATGAAGTATGCTCAAGATGAGTTACCGGCTAACCGAAGCAGTCTTCTAAAAGTCACGATTTTTCTGCACTGATACCCGACATCCTTTAAACACATCTACAAATCACGCTCTTTGTCAGGCATGTTTTCCCTGTAAATGTCACAGAGGATAAACAACACTTTAAGCATTTTTTTCCCCTCCTTTGAATGAACACATCCATGGATGTTTCATACGCTCATCCTTCCTTTACAAGTGCGACTGGTTGTAGACACAAATGTCACTGTGCGCCGTGTTCAGTCCGTTTCTGCTGCCGCGTCTGTCTCCGTGTCACAGATTAGCCGGACGAATAAAGACCTCCCCGTGTTCCTCTTACACTGGTCATCCAATACTCACTCCGCAAATATGAAATCCGTTTTAGCATCCACTGAGGAACCAAAACGAGACGTGGGAAAGGGAAAGATAAAGAGGTGACAGGGAAGAAAAGAAAGTTGTGTGTTTTTGGAAAAAATGTTTTCATTTCGTGTATTTTTTTAGTGATAAGCATTCGTTGCTGTGGACTTTTTTGTTTTCTACTTTACCCCTGAGACTCACAGTTTATCTCGTATTTTGACATCTTTTTTTCTTTGCATTTCGTTTTGAAGAGTTCACACGGCTCAGTTCTTCCTCAGTTCTGGGATGTGTTCAGCTGCTGCTTCAGAAAAAAAGCACACCGTTCCGCGCTGGACGACATTTTTAAGTGAAGTTCAGAAGAAATGAAAAACTTGCAAAAAGTCAGTTTTCTGAAGTCGAGATAAACCCACTGTCAATCCTTCACCGGGCTAATATAGATAAAAACACTTATATAGAATCATTCATATGTGCTTAAGAGCAAAATATATTGCATTATGGAAAATAACTAGACGTGAATAACTTGAGCTTATTATATAATATTATACTACAGTAGATTGGCAGCTCATTCTCTTTCTTCTGACAATATTGCCTTTAAAGAGATCTCACATTTTGGGGTCAACTTGAAAAAAGACAGATGTGAAGTATAAAAGTGAACTCAGAGGTCAAATGTGACAACATATTTGGATGCAAACTATAATGTTATATTTAGAATCCCTTGTAGGAGAGGTCATATGTTGCCAGTACAAACAATGGCACCAAGAAACATAGTTTTAAATAGCTCTATATAACATTATTATCACTTTGACCTCATTGACCTTGAAGGAGAGTTCAGAGGTCAAATGTGACATGATATTTTATATCTTTATATTGTCTACATGATGACAATACACACATTTTTAAGAATCATACTTTCTAAGTTATCAGGGTTTTTTTTTTCAGTTTTCCATCAATAAATCATTAAGTTGACCTTGATGACCTCAGTGGACGGAAGCCAGATTTAATGGATTGTTAACATGACCCCACTCTACACCTTTACAAAGTTTTATCAGAATTCATTCAAATATTTTTGAGCTATCGTGTTTGTAGACAGATAGCTCTGTTTAGAGACTCTATATATAGCTCGCACATGACAGTCAATAACCCTGCAACCTATTTCACCATTTCATATGAATCAAGTGATATTATTTATTATGAGCAACATTATTCTAGCTTTAAAGATCTGGTTGTTGGGAAATAACAACACAGCGTGCCACATATACTGGCATCTACAAAGTGCTATGATTGCATACATACAGCATTCTTATTGTGACTGCTAATAGTGCGCAATTTAAATATAATCATTTAAGAGTTGCTATTTCTGTGAGTTGTCTGTCATCCTGTCTGCACAGAAAAGGTTTCACTTGTGGGTTTTTTTAGTCTTCAGGAATGGAACAGGGATGAAATTTATTCTATCAAGCTGTGAGTATTTTTATACCCAGATTTTATTTCTTTCATTTTTTTTACACGCACAAACTGTGCATTCATCTCCGAGTGCTGTCAAATCCAGGTGAACTACACTCGACACTGTGCCTGAACGCATCCTGTGCAGACACAGATGAAGCTGCTGCAGCTCTGCCAAAGTGCTGCTCGAGCTAGATACTGTTACAGCTTATAGCATCCTTGCTAGTGTTGCAGAATGATGATGATCATTTAATCCCACCTACAATGTGCTAATTCGTGAATTGTTTCTCCAACTGGCAAAAGCAGCAGTCAGCACAACAACCAGTCTATGCAAATCAGTGATGCAGGTGGTAATTCAAAGGTCTGGAACAAGATTAGCTAAGATTGGCCTAATTATGAACCGCAGGGATTGGGAACTACTGCCCGGTATTTGAGCAGTGGTTTGGGTTGCAGATCAGTACTGGAGCACAGAACACTTGCAGAGGAAACAATGTGATTTAGGAAAAAGGGTGACTAATAATTACATAACTTTACAGGTTTATGTGCCATTTTTATGCAGGAATTGCTAAAACTTGGCATGGCATGCCTGTGCTATATCTTTTCTCCACATTCCCCGACACACCCACAACAACAAGACACAGATTTTGAACTTAAGTAGGTCATCCATACGGGAGGTAATCAGTTCGTCATCACCCACCACAGCTACTCCATCTGCATAACATTAAAACTGTCAAAATTAAACACTTTGTGGTGCCAAAAGGAGGTTGGGAGGCCTTGGCTGGAAAGGCAAAGGCGTTGTGTTGTGACAGAATGATAATGCCTGAAAACAAAAATCTAGGAAGACACAGGTAGATTAAAAGCTTAACCACTAAGAAATATGTTAAGGCTGCTATAAACTCCCTCATGACTAAGGGAATGATTTTAAGTCCCTGAAGGAATAGCATGAAACCATTTCAAACATTTTCCTTTGATCTACAGGAAATGTCTCGAGCTATTTACATTTGGGATAAATTTCCTAAATCAGGGTTAGCAAAGCGAGCCTACAAATTCAAGGCAAAGAAAATAAATAAATAAAACCCTGTCTAGTCCCTAAAGTCCCCCCAAACACTGTCACTGCAGCTCTCAGATGCTGGCCTTCTTGCAGCCATTCCGCTCGGTGACTTTCCGTGGCTGATTGAATTAATGTTGCATCTGCTAGTGTTGACATGGGAACCCTGCAGTGATATTTTGGTGCTGTCTGTTTCTGTTGGGTCTCCAAGTCAGGACGCTCAGAGTATCAGGCAGTGCGGCCTGGCCTGGTTTTCTGTGTATATAGCTATGTTTGTGACTGTGTATGTGTGTGTGTGTGTGTGTGTGTGTGTGCTGTATGTGTTGGGGGTGTGGGGGGTTGTGTTAACTCCTAGGCCACATGGCTGGAGGGTAATCATGTTAGCAACTGGGTTGATAAGTTCACGTCCGCTAAACACACACAAAGACGCGCGCACACATATATACATAAACATGCTGTGGCCAGACAGCCCCGCTTCCCTCACTGTTCACTCATCTGAACTTCCTTAAATGGATTTAATAGGAAATGTTCTTAAAGAGATTTAAGCATCGCCTCCAAGTTAAAAAGCTCAATTAAATTAAACTGCAGTGGAGTAAGTTGCAGGCTCTGAATACAGGATGACAAAAAAATTAAATGAAACCCCACCAATGTTCCTTTGTTAGACCAAACACTGGGATAATGAAAATGCTACTGGCTCTTTGTTTGTCAGAAATATTATATGCAAATGATTATTCACCATAAAGGGAATTTACTGCATCTAACAACCCCCCTCTTTTTACTACCCAACAAAGCAATGCTCATTCAGGACTTTAGAAAGAGTTCATTTTGCGGGGCCATTTTCAACTTCACAAGGCATGCTTAATGGTTTGTTTTTCATCGTTTAGTTTAGATTCAGATTTATTGGTGGTGTTGACTCTTACAGCGCTACTGATGCTGTCAGCGTACATCAGCAAATCAAATATTAATTCATCAAGCAGATTCGTTCAACCAATGCAAAGACTTAGGAAAAAAACAAACCATGCATCCATGCATACACTTCAGGAGGCAGCAAGCATACGGAGTGAAAAGAGGAGAGAGACCTGCAAGAGAGCCAGTAAAGCTGACGGGAAGATAACAGACACACGTGGTGCTTTGTTGTGCTGTCAAACTTGCCAAAGAAATGAAAATACATGTCTGTTTTTTTCTTTATTGTAAAAATAGTGAAATGATTATTTTTTCTGTCCAGCTCCTTATTTTAATTCCTGAGCTTTATTAAACCAGATTTGCATGATCCACGCAGTCTGAAACAAGCCACTGCAGCTCCCTTCCCCCTCCCAACTTTTCCCTGATTGGCTCGCGCTAGTAAACAGAAGGTTTGAACAGCAGGTTGGTGCTGACAGCCAGAGTTGTGTGCCTGAGATGACCAAATTAGGAATATCCCTTCTCTCTCTGACATCATCAAGGACAAACTGGAGAAACAACTGTCTGAAATTGAATGTTTATATGAAGCCAGAGCTTTTATCTCACTGGGATTGCTCACACATACACAGAATTATTTCAAACTTTGGCCGTGCTTCATATGAGCATCCACCACTGTATCAGCATGTATGCAGCAGAGAATAAGGAAAGGAATAACAGGTCAACAGGCTGGGACCATCTCCAGCTGTGATGACCACGTCTAGTTTATGTTTAAGCCCTTTTTTTAAATGATATTGCCCAGACACTGGGCTGCGATGTCTAATTGTTACACTTGCTAGCAATATGCTGTTCAAACACTTGAGCAGCCCCACAACCCTGAAAAGGATAAGGGGAAGTGGATGGATGGATGGATGGATGGATGCATGGATGGTCAGTAAGATCATTAAAAAGCAGTTAAGCTTTTAAATTAAGACCAATAGCTCATAGTATAACAAAGCTCATACTACAAATTGGCTTGGAAATGGACTGAGACACGCGTTGACCGTTCTCTACACACAGACATTTTATGGCATATGGTGCAGGCAAAAAAGCCCAAAACAGCGAACATCAAAACAAAACGCAGCACTGCAGCTGAATTACAATTGAGACCTTTGTCTCCCTGGTGGACGCTGATAACATCTCTCTCTCTCTCTGACCATCTCTCGGTCTCACACTTTCCCTCCGTCAGCCTGCATCTGTCTCCTCCCTCTTCCTGTCCAGTCTCTGCTTTAGTTCTCTTCTCTCTCCCGTCTTTCAGTCCGATTCAGCTACAATCAAAACTGCTTTACTGGCTTGACAGCAAAGGCAAAGCAGTACAGTATTAAGAGAGCTAATATGATCCACACTGCTCTTTTTGTCTCTCCGTATCTGTCAATCTAAAGCTTTTACACTGCTGAATTTGACATCATTTTTAGAATAGTCTTCAAAGTGCTTTTTAAAATGGAATAAAAATCAAATAGATCTCAAGCTTTAATGATGTCATTTTATTAGACCAACTTTGGTGAGTACTTTGGACGTCTTTCAATAAACCCGGGTAACTGAAAGAGATCTCAGCCTTTCCGGTGGCACGCGCTGCTAAACTGAACTGCGGCTTCATTTCTGGACAACATCTCTACTACAAACAGAGTTTACACTGCAGCTTGAACAAATGCCTGTTTGTTCCTCAAGAGAAAGTGCCATCATGTTGTCTGTCTAGACACTGTTGCCTTAGAGTCATGCTGGGGGAGGTGGGGGGATCACGTGCTCACCGATGCATGTGCAGAAGAGCTGTAGGCAAAGAGCGGCGACGACCAACCCAGCTGTAATTAGCTAATGCTGCTAGCAGGCTTTGTGCGATGCCCACTGAATGAGAATGGAGTCAAGTTCAGTGCAAGGTCACAAGTTCAGCAAGTGGCTCCTGCATGAAGGAAGGATACATACATGCAGTTAACCCTCATGGACGCACACTGATAATGCACATTTCCTGCAATGCACATGCAGTGCATATAGCACACAAAAAGATAGTTGGGGTGTCTGGTGAGTCTCACTGTGGCTGACTGGGAACACTGATAGCTTTGTAGCCAACTAAAGGCCTTTGTTCCTCATAGCGGTTTCACACTGGCCTGCAGACGGACCAGTTCACATACATCCCTGTATGAACACACGCTGCAGAAGCACTGAGCTGCACACTGGGTTTACAGCATCTACTCTACAGAAGAACAATATTTGATGATCGATAATGATTTAGATTGGGGCAAAATTCCAATCGCATTATGAAATCCGCTTATTGAATTCAAATATTTTCTTTGCTTCGATCAAATAACACATTGCATGCATCTCAGGTGGATCACAGCTGTCTGATGTCAACAAGCAATGATTAAAAGCAACCACAACGCACCCACTGCAGACAGAACAGTTCTGTTTTACAGGGTTACACAGACACGACTGTGCAAAGAGCAGAATGTCCAGATTTTTTTAAAAAAGTTTCTTTTTGGCCTCTGATTAAGTTTTTTTAATGGGTTTAACATTTCTAAGCTACAGTTATCTAATTTCCCAGTGGTGACATTTGTCTTTTGAATTGGTGAAAGAGATGACGAGCACTGTGAAAAATGTTACAATTAAAAAAAAAAAAAACTGAAGAATTTGTCTGCCTCAGAGTCCAGAGAGTCCAGGCATCTTGCCAACCTGGACCACAATCCAAATGTTTTGAATTGCTAAACACTTAAGTATATTAAACCTATACATAGTTTCTTATGTATATCAGAGAGATGAAAGGCAAGGACCACGACCTTTGTGTTTTCATAGTGAGCTGTAAGCACGTTTTAAGCTGAATCTGAAAATCCAAAAAGCAGGTTCAGTGAGAACTGAGTTTGTTAACCCTGAGATGAGGGAAACTCCAGGTGTTCTGTTCCAGAAGGAGTATGAACTTAAACTGTGAGGCAGGTAGCAGGGTCGCGGACTCTGTAAACCTAATCTGCTTACTGACACCTGTTTTCTTCAACAAACTCCGCCCCCCTGCTGCACCTGAATCAGCTGTCTGACGCTGTCAGTTTTACTTCCTCATTCTTAAAGTCACCATCAAAGCTCACATTAACTTGCAGAAGTTTTGTTGTACTCTACATGAGTGCTTTTATAATGAATCAGTGTGAGAATGGAGACAGAAGGCTCGACATCAGCCTCGGTGCGTCCATATAGGAAGTAAACTGAGTCTATTCTATTATATTCACTTTCTGTTACCTACATTTTCTACTGTATCTGTCAGCGTACAGCTAAATAATTTAATTTAAAAATCAAATGTTAACATGCTTTGAATGTTCTCTGCACACTTCAATTAAATTAGGAAAGCAGAATTAAAGTTTAATTTGATGAAATTGGGCAGTATATAAAAAACTATATTTGAAGTAAAAATCTTATACTGCCTATGACGAGTGTGTGGACGAAGCTAATTAAAATGACTCTTTTCACCAGTCCTGTTTTTTTTTTAAACGTAAACACTGACATGCATTCATATGTCCCAATCTGGATTAAAATGGAGTCTTTGGTCTTTATTTACCCGTTGGCCACGGTGAATATTGGGCTTGAAGTTCCCCTCACGATGGCTTTTCTCATTACTCACACGTGCGCTTCACTCGGGATGAATCCACTCAGTTGACTGAACTCTGTCTGAACTCTGATCAGCCTTTCTGGAAGTGAAAACTCGTTCCATCTCAGAGTTAATCAACTCGGCTCTCACAGTTAGACTCAGAGTTTGTTGAACCTACTGTCTGGAACAGGGACCCTGTCATGTTACCCGAGCGCTGGAGCCAGAGCCGCTCATTCACTGTGTGTACTGTCTTTTTAATATGACAGCGTTTACACGGGGAAAACTTCTGTCCGTCCCACCAAATGAGAACCCACTGCTTACTGTTGCAGATTGTGTCAAGAATACAGGTCATTCAACGCAGAAACCGAAGCAGAACTTTGTGTACCTGTCTGTATGCTCTAATTCTGTACGGCAGCAGGCAGGGGGAACAAACAATGAGGATAACTGGAGGCACCTGGGCCCTGTGTTTGCCCGCTCAGTCTGAGGGGTGTGCCTCTCTCCTGCACATCTCTGTTTGCTCTGCACCATCGCAGTGCATCAGTCTTCTCCCTGGATTGTAGGGTCTTCACCTTACAATACAAAGCACCTTGAGATGACTGCTGTTGTCAACTATATAAATACAGCTGATCTGAATCCTAAGCACTGGTTACACTGGGTGCCACATCCCGTCACATTTTCTATTCCTTCTGTGTTAATTTCATGTTTTTTTTTGTTTTTTCATAACGATGAATTTGGGATTTATTGGCCTTCATCCTGTGTCTCACTCTTTTGCCATGGCTTCTGAGCCAGGACGTGACACAATAAAGATGAGAAAAAGAGGAAAAAAAAAAAGATGGAGGGGGAGTGACAGCTCAGTGCATTCCTCAGCATCCATCCCCTCTGCAGCCATCACTCCTTACCATCTCTATAAACATTATGCAAATGTGTGTGCTGCCGTGCAGCACGCTATAATGTGATGTTGGCGGTAACAGTAAGCAGTAATCATTTTAAAGGAGTAGGGGTGGAAAAATCAAACGGGGTTTTTTATTA
>VUQK01016193.1:13312-32903 GCA_015106715.1 Bujurquina vittata
CCGAGCCACGTTCCTATGAGGTCAGGGGTCACTTGCGACCGCGTCCCATGCAAATTTGGGGATTTTAACGCATTTTTGGGGTTTTGGGCATAGTGATTCCAATAGGTCCTCGCCGGACCCTTCGGTCCACGGCTCGGGCCTAAAAATGATATAAGGGTGTGGACTAATAGATCCTTTTTGAGTTACTAATATATTATCCATTTTAAATGATTATAATCAGATATGGACTACCTTAAGGGCAATTAGCTACCTTCAATGAAGCATTGGGAATCAGCATTAAATTATGGAGAGATCCGACTTGTTTCCTAAGTTAAGAAGACTAATAAACAACAGGCCACGGTATCTTAAAAGACGATCGTTTAGATTTAGATTTATGCCTCGCAGTCAGTGTGCAGAATCCGGCTGATTCTGCACACTGACTGCGAGGTTTGAATTTCTTATTTGAGGTTTCCAGTATGTGTGTGATGAGTCCTGTATGAGCTCATTTCTGGACACTGCAGCCTTTGAATATTAACAAGAGGGGCTGGCCCATGATATGGACATGTGACAGCAGAGGAGGCTTGCCATTGGCTTTCTGGGACATGAGGCTGCTGTAATTGGCTGCTTTTGAAAGGGCGGTCCTACCTTCAAAAAGACAATAACAAAGAGGAGAGAAAAGGATGTTTCATATAAACAACCAGCCTTTTTATTGTTATAACATTTATCTTCTACTTTATCTCTTTCTATATTTTATAAACTACATCTGGGCCCCGAGATGCGCCTTTTTTTTCCTGACTTTGACTGGCTGGACATCGTGAGATCCACATTATTTTATTAACTGTATGCAGTGTGATTGAAGATAACACCATGGGAAAGGTGTTAATATCATAATTGGGTGTTTAGTGTGGTGCATTTTTGCAGCCATAACAGCTAAGCTGCTCTACAGCTTGTGCCCCAGATATCTGCCTCTGGCTATGAGCCAATGAGTGAATGGACAAACATGACTGCATCTAGTGTAAATATCCTCATCACTCAGTGTCACACGGTGCCCATGTGTGTATCTGCTAGATCAACCTATTGATGAATAGCCAAAAACCTTGAAGCTCTTCACTGGATGAAAAACATGAAGAGCAAATCAAGCAAACCTTCTTTCCCATAGTTATAAATTTATGACACAAACCACAACTAATTTACTTTAATAGGAAGCATGTCAAGGAATGCCTCAACCTTCCTCTGTGCCAAATAGTTAAATTATATTGTTCATTTAAGGCCAATTACTTGTTATTTATTCATTTACTTATGCAGATTAATTTTATTTATGTATTTCTTATCTTCAAATTATGAAAATGTTTTTATTGGCCCCTTTTTAATATATTCTCCTGAGAACCTAGTCAGTGTAAAACAAGTAATAACATACTGGCATTTATGTTGAAACTATCGGAATCTTAAAAAAAAAAAATATACACGTGTGATGCAGCATGGGAACAGCCAATCAGGAAAGGAAGAACAAGAACAACCGGACTTTCCGATACTTTCTTCACGGTCTTGCAGCTTGCTCTCAAAACTAGGTCTCAAAATGCAGTTTGTTTATTGAACACTTTCTGATGCATAAACTGCAAATAAACAATGCCGTCTTTAGCCTGAGGCAGTAACCCTGCGTGAATTTTGACTGATTGACAGCTTCTCGTAAACACAGTGGCATTTTTCACATAAACTGAATATTTTACAAACATGTTAGAAAAGGAGCATTCATCTATTTTTGCATGCTGCATCACACGATTATCTTTATTTTCTTCAAAGTAAGGCTCTGAACGGACTGTTTAAACACTCAAATAATCTATAAAGCCAGGAGCTGTGAGAGGTAAACTACAATTGTGCAATAACTGTAAGGAATTAGACTCAGCCAGTTTGGCACTTTTCTGCTGCAGGGCTGCTTACTGCAGCTGTTCCAACACGACAGGTCAAAGGTTACAGCATAGAGCTGAAAGCATGCACAATTAATCTGTTAAAACCTGCAAGGTTTCTGCAAAATCAGGTTTGTGAACGCATCACTAATTCTCACTACCAGTTAATTCATTTATTGGGCATCTTGTTCAGTGCCCTCGTCCATCATTCACACACTTTAAGTATAATGTGATGCATATTCAAAATGCTCCACAGTCAATAATTCTAGTCAGGCTAATCACAGCCTAAACTCTGGTTACTGCACCATAATAAGTCATCAGTCAGCCGGTGACATCAGGATTTATTGGACTAATCCCTCATTATCTCAATCTGTAAAAGCAGCTTATGAATTAGAATTACTGGACCTTACAGGCCTGTTCTGGATCAGGAATTAACAGCAGGTGATTTCTCTGTATTTAAAGCTATCCTTTAAAAAAGCTGAGGATGTTTAAAGGTTTGCTTGCAGTCTCTGGTGGTGTCTTTACAGTGAAATTCCCCTTCTATCAGACTTTGTTCAGCCTCCTCAGAGAGGAAACAGCACACTCAGGAAAATGTCAAGACTCCAAATTTGGGTCAGAAGCAAACATGCCAGCCAACTGCATTTTGCCCCCGTTTTCCTCTTTCATCATCTGCTCCTTTAAGGTCCATCTCTGTGATGTTTTTCTTTTATCAATCTTCCCGTCCCTATGCTGCTGATCTAACCATCGCCTGCAGCAAACTACTCAGTGCACATACCCATGAAGCTGCAGTTAATCAAGTCACGGAGGAGCGAACATTACAGGGAAGAGGAACACAATCAGAGAACTGGCCAAGATAAACAGTTTACCTGCACTCCTAGAAACGACCACAGGAATTTGTATGGATTATAGCTCATTTCATTATCTGATAATGTGTAAACAATGTTCAAAAAAAAAAAGAAAGAAATTCTTTGTTTTGAAAACCAATCGTTTAAAACGCAAGGATGGAAAAGCAGACTCACACGGGCCTGCACAAATCACTGCATTTCCTGGAATGATCATTTGCAAAGAGGCAGAGCTCATCAAACTATCAAGCACAACGCAAACACTTCTGTTTCATCTGCACAAACTAGACAGCAACTCATACGGAGGCATGAATCCAAGTGTGGACAGTTGGTTGTGTTTGTTTTGATCTAATGGTTCAGGGATGGGCAGTAAAAGCCAACAATATGAGGGGAAGAGTTGGAGGCAGCTAGGAACAGCAGAAAACTCATGCAATCGTGTACGTTTGTGCGTGAAACAAAAAGCTCAGCCTCCAGAAGTCGACACCTACTTCCAAAAACCAGGGAACATCCCACCTGGAATAAGTTACGCATGAGAAAGCAAAACTCATATATTTAAAAATGCATCATAAGCTATTTAATGTCTTGTTAAGAAGTACATAAACATTCAACTTCAAGCTCCAGCAAGGAAAATAACACTTAATTTAACTGTGGTGTTTGGCTCCCTCTATTGGCCAATGGGCCTCATATAGCCAGGTCCCTGTGCAGCCCTGATTAAAGCAGTGGAAGCAAATGTGCAGACACTAAATTCACTGAGTTTCCTGTCACTGATGGGGAACATGCAGAGAAGAGAGTGAGTGTGTGTGTGCGTGTGTGTGTGTGTTTTTGGTGAAAGATCCCACCAGCACAGATTTAAGTACTAACAGAAGCGCTTCTCGTTCTGGTCACTTGAGGGCAGCCTAACACAGACAGAAACGCTGCGGCCTTGTCAATACATTTATTTTGAGCTGAAATATAAAATGTTCATGTTTGAACTTGTGCAGCACCTCTATGGTCACACTGTGAAAATGGCCAAGGATGTCAAATGCAGTTTGTTTTACAATTAGTTTTTAAATAAAGAGCTGGGGCATGTCAAGTCTTTTCTCGGCACTGAAATTTGAATTTCCAGCAGGACTCAAGGTCAGATTGGGGAAATGATTATTTCTCTTTACAGCATTAATATGACTTTGTTGAGGTGAAGTTGGTTTATTTTTTCCTGTTTGTTTAATGCAAAGTTTCTTCATGCAGCTGAAAACGCACAAAAATGTGTTTGCTCACAAACCAGAGGAAGCTCAAAAGTTATTCTCAGAGTTGGTTTCACCAGAGCACCAGGTGAGTGAGGATTACACAGGCAACACAAAAGCATCGGATAATTTGATGGTCCATTAGCGTACATACACCTCGTGGATTTACTTCCAGGAGTTTCAGGGACTCTCTAAATGGTCCCTAGTGGTACACTTAATCCATTTGGAGCACAGCTCTCCACCTTATTCATTAAAGTGTCTCCATATTACACCGCACATTTTCCCTGCATTACGTCCAACACAATATTGTGATTGAAGATGAAAGGACATTAAACCTGATGCAGTAACGCTTTATCTCAACAGGCAACTTCACTGGGATTCCAAATTCCACTCGCCAGAAATGGGAATCATTAAGACTCCAGTAGATTTATTTATTACTAGTACTTACAGTTCGATGCCTCTAATTCATCCACTTCTTAACTCTTAATATCTAATCCTGGTTTGCAAAAGAAGTCGAGCGTACAGCACAAACAACACCATAAGCAGATTATTGAACTCGCCGAACTACAATTGCACACCCACAAATATGAGCTGCCAAGGTGAAAAATTGATGTTACCAGTGCAGGACAAAGCAGCTACACTCAGCTGAGCTAGAGGAAAATAAAAACGCCCCATCACCGTGCGGGTATTCTTCTCCAGCTTTTCTTTCAGATAAAACGTGCTAGTTCAGTTCCTCCATTCTCTGCATTGTGGTAATTTATATCTTGTAAAAAAGACTGAGCTGCACTTGTGTTAAAAGCCAGATAATCTACTGACTGATCAGCCTCATCAGATGACCAAAGTGGCACTCCTGTACTGGTGCAACCTGTGTCTCCCTGCATCTGAGTTTGTGCAAAGGCACAGACAACACAGCAAATCCACAAACCAAAGGACACAAAGAAGGTATAAATGGAAACCTTGAGCAATTGAAAAAGATTATAAGGCCCCGAGGTGCTGCTGCTGAGCCCTCAACTGAATACTGCATGACATTTCATGAATGAGGAAAAAAGCAGAGGTCAAAGGTAAGACATTAAGCCTTAAATACACCTCACAGCATCTGAGTGGATTTGTGTGAGTTCAGGGGTTTATAAAAACAACATCATTTAGATCACAGTTACACTCAGTTACACGCATTTTGGAAGGACACATGAGCATAAACACAAATGACTACATTTTCCCTGTTAACCACAGCTCACTGAGGAAAATCGTCTGTTCTCCGAGTGGTTGGCAAGTGGTTGCTGACGTTGATGAAAGTCATTACTTGCAAACAAAGAGGTAAAGAGTACTGCACCAAAAACCTTCTTGCGTTTGCTTTGGTCACTAGCAGATTATCAAGTTTGCATGGAAGATGCCGACTTCTCTGCAAATACCTGCAAACTACTCGCCGAGAGAGAGTGAAACTTGAAAAGGAGAAACGCAAACCGTAAACGGAACCAGCGCATATCAGAAGGTCACACTTTTTTCAGGTTTCACTGCCATTCAGCGAGAAGTTGTTCAGTGTTTGCAGACAAGCTGGCATCTTCCATGCAAGCTACAAAAATCTGGTGGAGTCACCCGCAGTGCTCTCTTTATGGCAGCCAGTGCAGGAGGTGGATGCACATTTTTCCCAGCTGCCTGTGGATGCCAAGGTGCTGCTGAACTGACTCTCAGGCAGAGTGACTGAGACCTGGAACAGTTTCAGTAGAAACTCAGGGCACACCACAAGATTGAACACTGAACATCAGACAAAGTTTGAGACGATGAAGCTGGAGTCAGATATTTTTTATGGGGAACTGGTGGAGACCTAAGCAGAGCTAAAAAGAGAGAAAAGTGGGATTTTCATCCTTGAGCCGCACTATAAACTGCTGTGGAATTCCACAGAGAACTCCCCCTGGTTTATCATGGAAGTGAATATTACTCTAATCCACTTTCATCATGCAATAATAAATATTGTTACATTAAAGATGAATAAACGCCGGGTATGCACCTATAAAAACAAGCAAACAACGGTGTTAATATTGCCGTTGGACTTTGTTAAATACACAAGTACATAAATGAAACACCACAGCCCTCGCAGTGGCTCTCAGCTGTCATGTCTATGAGGCACACTTATTGTTTTGACGTCACATGGGCTCTGTCTCCCCCGGCTGTCTCTTCACTCTGTCTGATACTCTCTGCAAGTGTCTCTCTCTCCATCACACACACACACACGCACACGCACACACACACACACAGAGTATTTCTTCCACCCTCTCCACACTGACAGGGCAGAATCCAGATATCCAACACAGTACGCTGCAAATGGACCTAAACTAGATAAGGATACATGTAATAGCATAATACACTCTGCAATGTTAAAGTAGCTGCTGGATGATGCTTGAGGTCTGCCGGAGCTGTCAGGTGAATTAGACCACATTCACAGGCAAGAGGATTTTGGGTGAGGCTGGCCCAGACAGCCCATAAAAAATGAAATAAACATCCATTAACATCATAGTTTAGTTCATGTGGGCAGATGGATGTAATAGCAGCCATTATACATCCGGCCTTCATTGGTCCTCCTTTAGTACTGGAGCAAAGCCACTTTTTAAATGTCAAAGCAGAAGGGAATATTTACATTTGAACCAAATCTTCTACTGGTGGCTGGTGGGGGGGTAAAGCGATGCAGGGAAATTATTTCTCTAGTCGGCATTTTCTGTGTTTAACAGCTGTGGGTATGGTATGATCAATAACAGAGGCACGGCACTGATTAGGCGCCCCTGTGCTCCTTCACCTCCCCTCCTCCTGTCACCCCCCCCCCACACACACACACACACACACACTAAAGGCGCTCAAGCGCACACTTTTTGAGAACTCGCTCGATTGTGACAGTTTTCATTTGAATCGTGCTACCATCTGACGCCAGGTAGCTGAAGCTGGAGAGGCAAAAAGAAAGCTCTCCGGGGGCACAAACCGGAAGAGGGAGAGGGATAAAAATGTTCACGTCCGTCACGGCAACCAGACAGAATGTTCATTTCAACAGTGACTAAATGGTAGAATATTCACGTCCAACATGGCGGTGTTTTAAAGACAGTCGGTAAGTTCTGTCAGTGTATCAAGAGGAGGCTTTGAAATACTCAGGTTAGCCTAAGATACCAGGAGGAAAAGAAGAGCTCACTGCTCTGCAGCCGTGTGCTGTAGTTACAATATAACAGACTGTAACAGGAAAAAGAAGGGAACTTGCAATAATTTGTTTAAGTAGATGGCGAATCATTAAACAGATAAATTATAGAAGAAATTACAGAAATTATAAATACATTGAAAATATAGAAATGATAGAAGAAAGTCTTGTATTTTATAATCCATGAATAAGTGCGATCTGCACACATGAACACAATAAACCTTGAGAGGGTGGGTGGGTGCCACAGTTAGCACCGTTGGCTCACAGGAAGAAGGTCCTGGGTTCGAATCCAGGGGGCGGGGCCTTTCTGTGTCAACGCGTCACGTTCTATCTGAGCGTGCGGGGCTTCTCTGTGGCTGTTAATTGCTGTAGGTTTGAGTGCGAATGGTTGTTGGAGACCTGCCCAGGGTGCACTCTGTGTCTCACCTTATAACAGCTGAGATGGGCTACAGCCCCCCCAGCGGCCCTGAACTGCATAAGAAAACATGGCCAAAGAAGAGGACGTGTGGATCTGCGCTCACACCCAGAGCTGTGTGTTTGAGATGACCGTATTAGGGCATCACGCAGAGCCAAGAGTGGGGAAAAAAAAAACAGGTCACAGTGTGATTCTGCTGTCCCGATTTCTCAAAACGTTCTGTGAGCACCAGAATAAGCAGTGGACAGTTTCAATGACCTGATTGCAACCTGTCAACATCAGCAAACTCCCCCTCACACTGACATCCACATAATTGTTCTAACTCATCAGGAACAATCAAGGAGGCACTACTGAGGCAGAAAAACAACAAAGGTTTTGAGAAGATTACTGTGCCATCACTATGGAGACTGATTAGGGCTAACTACAGCTCTACACATGAGCTAAAAGGATGGAGGAGTTTTATGCAGTCATACATTGCACCCAGTTTTTCTGTTGATGAGAGCAGAAAGTTCTGAGGACACAGTGGAAAGGTCAGCGACATCATAACAACGCTTTAGTCTGAACTGAAGTGACTAAACCCTGAGGTGTTATTTCATCAAAAGTGTAGTTTAATCTCAGGCGTTAATGGCCAGCATGTGTCAAATCCACTTTTACCTGCTGACTTGCTACAGCTCCTCGGACAGTAAGAATGAGGGTCTGAGGCCACAGTGAGAGGCAGAGACGATTGCAGCCACAGAGGAGAGAAATGTGGAGGCAGTCAGAGCTGACCTGTAATAGAAACTGTGACATACGACTTAATGTACACATCTGTGTATTCGGTTACAGCTTATTTTGCATCTGTGACTTTCTGTCTGTGTCTGGGGTCAGCTTCAGTCTCCTGCTGGCACTCTGCCAGCTGTCTCCTAGGCAACCAGATACACGAGCTACAAATAGCACCGCGAGCCGAGTACTGCTCCGCCGCACTAGGGCCATATGAAACCTCATCACAGTCGTTCACATTTCACATCCCTCCACAGCAACAGATAGACCTCATTAATGAAGAGGCAAAACTACGGTTTGCATTCACATTCATCTGCTGAGCATTTTAGCACGAGATCATTAAAGTATGTGCAGTGCAAAATATACATTTCTGGAATCCAACTCACATCCCCACAAAGGTTTTTACTTAAACGAGATTTCTTATTCGGCATCATCTGTGTACTGTTACAATAGTGGATGTTCATATCAAATACGATGTCAAATGATCCCTGTGAGCCAAAAGCCATCTCAATTCATCAAATATGAAAAAAAAAATCCCATCTGAGGAGAAAGATTTACTTCTTAATATGAATTATGCAAACTTTTAACTCCCTGCTATCTTAGTTTTCTCGGAAAAACACTTGATGATGCACATCTGAGGGTAGGGATGTTTTGCTTTTTGAGCGGCAATTTTAAAATTCCCTTATCTAGAAAACTACTTCAGCACTTCAGTTAGGTCCCTCAAACGTTTTAGGACACATGCTTTCTACTATGGCTCTATGACGAAGGACTCTGCAGAGTGAAGCTCAGGTCAACCCAGAATGCTGGATGCTCAAAGTCCCTAAAATATTTGGAAGTCTGATCTCTGCCAGCAGACTTGGAGGCCTGTAGAGGCCACAGTTTTGCAGGTAGGGGACAAATATTTAATTAACAGCTTCTCATACAGAAGACACATAATATTCTTTCAAACAGCCCAAATGGGGAAAACAATTTCACAGATATTAAAGCTTGTAAAACACCACATGGATCTTTCTGACAGTTACTAGTCCTCGTCCTCCTTCCTTCCCTGGAAGTCTCGGGGTGCTGGACTTGGGGTGAAAGCCTTACATTGCTTTATTGTCCATTTCATTCAAAGTGGGGTCATAATTTACAAAATAAACATCATGATGTAATAAATATGGCTTAACATTACCCACTGAGACCATAAACTCATCAGTCAAATATTTACCGGGGTTATAAATCAAGTGAGCATTAGGTCAGTAGTCCTATAGATTTGTATATAATCTGACTTCTGTTTCCACCCCTCTGCTGACTAGTGTAAATAATGCAGGAATTACAATCGTATTTTGATAAAAAAAAATATAATGGAAGCCGTTACAACCACAGCAGGCGATGATGCAAGTTTTATTAGTTCTGGGTTCATACTGAGAAGAGTGCTTCTCGGTCCCCTTACATCAAAATTAGAAGTTAACACAATTTCTTTTTTTAGGCCGGTTACAAGACAAGACTGCACGCAGTAAATTCTGCAGGCTCACTAATGCTTGCAGAAGCCACTTATCACTTGTGTGATGACTAAACCTCCAAAAAAAGGTCTGAAATGGCGCTGGATTTGAATACTGTATTACACTTTCATCTGGTCTTCTTTGGAGATCAAACCCTAATATATCCAACAAGCTCTGGTGTGTATGTTGAAGCTAGTGTGTATTTACTCTAATCCATGTGGAATGATAACCCTCTCTGACATTATAAAGGTTAATTAGACATGAACTTTCCATTAAGGATACTGATAGCTCATCCTAATCCGTGTATTCATACACACTGCCAATGGAGTCTCAGCCTCCCCTTACGCACGCACGCACGCACGCACGGATACTTAAACTCAGCAGGGTGCAGCTACTTCAGGACGGGCATCCTGACCCAACTCTGGTGGGCATGCTCAGTGAAGAGTTATAAAAATTGACCCAGGCGGCAACACTTTGGCAGACTGTCATGGCAACACATCAAGTAGCAGGTATGTGGCCACTGGCAGAGGATGAGGGAGGAAGAGCAGAAAGTGGAGGAAAGAGGAACAGTAAGGGGGTAAAGAGAGGCGAGAGGAATGGGTGATGGGGTCCGGGAACCAAAAAGGAAGCAGCACAGATGAGGATAAAATATTAAAGACACAAGAAATTAGCAGGTGAGGGAGGCGAAAAGACAAATGAATGGGTTTTGATTCTATTCCTGAACTGAACATATATTTAACAAATACGATAAACTACAGTATGTGTGCAGCTTCCTGAATCTGGGACATTTCATAAGCTACTCGATCTACATTTTACTGAAAGCCCTGGTTTAAAACTAAAAATGTATTGAAGTGATTTGCAGACAAGAGAGAACAGAAAAATTGTTCCTCTTAGCTGCAGTTAGTGAAGTAAAGCCAATGCAGAATGCTTTAAATCTGCATTCTTTCAGTGGGGCGGCTGCATTGGTAGAAAAATAAGTCAACTGAGCAAATCAAAGTGAACACTTTCCTGGTGAGTTTCCAGCTTAGTTTCAAGGCTTATTCGTTTTTACAACAAACTGCTCACATTGTAAATTATGGATAACATTAGACTCAAAATAATAAATGTTTGAGGGTGAGAGTAACGAGTGAGTATGAGCTGTGGTTTCCCAGTCAGATCTACCCCTAGCGTGCTGCTTCCTGTTTCAAAAAACAAAGATGGAAAAAAAAAAATACATCACTGTTAATGGATGATGTCACAGGGGCTACATCCACGGTTTAAATACAGTCTAAGCTCCTAAAGTGAGATGACTCATCACTGTGTTGGAGCTGGTGGCCTTACAGAAGTACGAAACTAAGATATAGGAGCACAGATGCCAGTTTATGGGAGCTAATATGACCTAATGATTTCATATTTTTCTCTTGGAAAAAAGGAGGTTGTTATTTTTTTTAGCTTAGTCTTTTTAAGACTTAAGAAAGCCCACTTTTACCTATTTGAGGCATATAAAGACATCCTGAGGTTACCTGCAGAAATACACCAAGGTCCAAATCATCTGGTAAGCTACAAGAAGCTCAAAAATGCAAAAAAATAAATAAATAAAAAGTGTGAGGATCATACTCATATACAATCTAACTCATATACAAGCTGAAGGGGGAAAAAATCTAGTAATCAATATCCCAAGGTTCTTCTTTTTTCTAAAGAATAAATATTAAAAATCTCAGAGCCAATGTAAGGAATTGAAGTCATTGTACTTACATAAGAAAGTTATATTTCGACAATAATAGTGCTGCACAATTGTGGTGTTTGCACCTATTTGTGCTTGAACCGCATAATCGAACCAACTGTTTTATTGTATATGAGTGCTGCTTTCATGCTGATTCTGCTGTGAATACTCGAGCGTGCACGCCTGAGTGACAGCGATAGACACAGACAAACAGAAACAATAAGAAAGACACACAGAGGGTGTGCTTGCCTCTTTGATGATGTTCTGTAAGAGTTCTGTTTGCACTGCACGCAGCGCCAGCAGATCATGTTTCCTGCTAACCGTTAGCTGTGATGGTGACACATGACATGATTGATGATGGCACCATTCACTGTAAGCACACATGGTTTTCACGCGCAAACAGACGCACACACACATGCAGACAATGATGACGTGCATCTCAGTGTGTGAGGAACAGTCTGGGTCTTTCCAGCAGGCGACCTGCCAGTACTCTCAGTGCTCTCATCTAGAAATCCCTCGGCCTTCTGCCTTTCCTCATTCTCCTCACATCATTACTGCACTTGATCCTCTTACCCTCTTATTTGTCATTTTATGTCATTTATGTGCCTCCATCTGCTGTTATAGTATGGAACAGGTAACCCTTAGTGCAGAAATGAGCCTCATTCTTTCTTTTGAGAGTCAAACTACAGACTGTATATAAGATGACATCACTCATTTGTGGACGCTTCAATACGGCTTTTTGGCTGTTACCAGCTTGGCTTTGTGAAGTCACATTTGAACTTCTTGTATCACATTTAAAAATGCCAGTAGCCTCTCATCAGTGATGTAAAAATAGAGATTCTTAGTAGAAGGTTCTGACCAAACTTAGAAAACCATCCACATTCACACCTACAGCCAATTTAATAGCCACTAATTGGACCGTAGGAGGAAGCCACATTACCCAGAGAGCACCCACACACACGTGGGGAGAACACGCCACACAGAAACAACTGTGCTGCCTACAATGGGACCCACCCTGCCAGAGCACATCCATCCCATCTGGAAATGAAAATAATAATTAAAATACACTTTTTATACTTTTCAAAAAAGATCAAAAATATGCTTTTTTTCTCCCCCACCTTTTCCTTTTTTGGCAGCACGGTGGCGTGGTGGTTAGCACTGCTGCCTCAAAGCCAGAAGGACATCTAGAAGGCCTGGGCTTGATTCCACCTCGGCCTCTCTGTGTGGAGTTTGCATGTTCTCCACGTGTCTGCGTGGGTTTCCTCCCACAGCCCAAACACATGCACTTACTGGGGTTAGGTTAATTGGTCACGCTAAACTGCCCACAGGTGTGAATGGTTGTCTGTCTCTGTGTTGGCCCTGTGACAGGCTGGTGACCTGTACAGGTGTACCCTGCCTCTCGCCCTATGTCAGCTGGGATAGGCTCCCGCTGTGTGTCGGTCTGTAAAACACTTTGTGACTTTTGTCTGCTTCCTTTCTTTGCGCCTAATATGAAACTACGGCTAGAAGTCAGTTGTTAGCTTTAAGGATATCCTGAAAACAGAGGAAACCACTAGCACTGCTTTGTGATGATTTTATTACTTTTGTACAAAATCAGGCTGACTGTTTGTGCTCTGTGATCACAGGCTTTTACAGAAAATACAGACAAAAGAAGCAAAAAAAAAATTTGTATAGAAACCTCCTGTTCCATAGATGTATGTAGAGTATTTTGCATGTGCTGCATGAAATCGTGGCCACCTGAAAATACCCTCAAACAGCAAGCCTTATAATAATTATGTTTGTACCTGCAGTACAGTAGTAGAACACAGCAAGTAGAGCGAAAGAAACAGAAGAGGCAGAGAAACCGTGAGGGTGAAAGTGGAAAGAGAGAGTGAGACAGAGGAGGAGCACATATAACTGAGACTGTAAGCGAGGGCGATTAAGGGTGGAGGGAGAGCGGTCATTCATGGGAAGAAAGGGAGAAAGTGAGGAAAAGACTGGATGATGTGGCAAACATGAGAGAAGAGAGATGTGCATGTTTCCTCTAAAACGATTACATCACCCTCTCATACTCCTGTTGCCATGGCTACAGAGTCACATTAGACTAATCATAATACTGTCTAACACCTTCACTACCTTTGCTAGCTCCATCCCTCAGCTCCCGGCTTTCTACATTTCCCTGTGTCGGAGTCGTCTGGTCTGCCACTTCCTGTCGGGTGATTTGAATAAAAGATGGCTACTTTGTTCTGTGACCACAGAACATAGACCACCATCCAAACAGGCTTTGTTAGATCGCTTCAAACAGAGGATATTACTGCACTCTGGAGGCAGAGTTGGTAGCCAGTTAGTTCTGCCGGGCAAGCTTCAGTACATGATTTGGTCGGAGGCCAATGTGGTAATGCACAGATTGCCCACCTGCAAACAGGTCTCCTTTCTGTTTACAGAAACTCAGCAGGGACAGCGCTCGAGAAAATACACAGTGTGATTAGGACTGCTCTAGTATAGCAAGATCATCATCATCATCATTATTAGAATCTGTTATTAAAAACTATTATTCACAGCTTAAACATTTTCAGAACTACATCAACACTGTGGTCTTTCAGATCTTTGTCGGTTTCTCACTGTCTCCATCATTTTGGTTCAAGCTGAACTAAACAGTGTGAGTCACACTTGCAGGGCTCAGTATCGTTTGGATTTTTGTTAGACTTTGTGCGGTAATTCCTGTTCTCACAGTGCACAAACTGCTACCTTTCTATTGCAAGCTCATATAGGAACACCCTGCAGGATTAATTTATATCAGAAATATGATCTTGATTTCAGAAATGAAAAAAAAGTAAGGAAGTTTGAGTAAGGAAACGGTGATCACACAAAGAAAGACGGCATCAGTTATTTCAGCGAATCTCCAAAAACCAACAAACTGTACGCAGAGTCAATTAAGAAAGTACTCGATCGATCGAGGAATTACAGCTCGTCTATCACAAGTGAAGAGGAAGGAAGCTGAATATAACAGAGCCAGGGAGCTGGCAGGGGAACAAGACTGAGGGCGATGGATGAGTCAACATCTATCTATCTATCGTCTTCCCCTCATTGTTTTAATCTGCTGTTAGTTGATTCCTTGCTGTTGTGTTGTGTATATAATCCTCTGTTTGTGCTTCCCTGGTTGCCTGGAGTTTGGTATTCCTCGTTTAGTGCTTTTCCTTCTTCCCAGTCTACAGTTTTGTCATTGCTTGACTTTTGCCTCTTTCATCATGCTTTTGGGTCCACGCACAACCTCTCTGAACACAGTGAATTTTCCATCTCAATATATTTTGAGCTTTGGCTTTTAGGGAGGGGCAAAGGTGCACTGTGCTTAAGAGTGAAAACGAAGTGAAAAGCATTGATTATCTTGTTTGAACTGTTGGAAGGCATAATTGTAAGCGATAACTCTTAAATACACTGCAGCGGTAAAATAAAAGGTTGCACGAGAATTATTTTCTGGTGTTCTGACTGAAGTGGTCCCAGACACACAGGTGTCTCGCATAATGTACACTACAGTGAAAAACCCTCTTAAGCACGTGTGTGTATTAAAAACAGTAGCAGCGTGGAAACCAGACAAAGCTGAGCCCTGGTGTTTAAAGCTGGAATGCATCTGATCCTGCTCCAATTCAGATGTCATTGTTTCTGCTGAGAAAAAAAAAAAAACAAGTTTGAGATACTGACTGACATCTCTGCACGCTGCCGTCTGTTTGCATTTATTTGTCGTTTATCACTACTTCACACGCTTTATTTGCTGCAAGCCTATCCCCGAGTTTTCTCAGGCTGACGGCCGCACCGGCTCTAAGATTTCTGCATTTGTCTCGTAATGCACAGCAGCAAAATTCTAATTTAAAAGCCAAAAATGACTTCATCACAACCCAAACCATACTTGTGTTTTTTGTTTGTTTTGTTTGCTTTTGGGGGGGTCCGTTGTGTCACAACACCTGAGATCTTATCTTATCTTGTGGCCTCCAGGCTCGAAACTGTACACTGAAGCCTGAAAGTATTTGAGTGCACTGACTGAACTGCTGCTGCAGATACTGAACAGTGATCTAAAGCTGACACACTGCGAGCTTTTCTGCAAACTACGGCTCCTTCTGAGACTGCTACTGCTTAGTCAGTCACTCCAACATTACACTAATTTGCCAGCTATGTGGTGTTTGTGCCCATTTTACATTTCTCTACAGTCTTTGGCATAAAGTAGTGCTGGAGGAAGCTCCCTCTCAGCAATAACTGTATTCACCTATGGGATTTCTTGCATTTATACCTGCTTCTCTGGCTCCACACATCAAATAAAGACCAAAACCAAAGCTGTGTGTTTGTTTTTAATATAATGAAATGCGAACTGGGGATAAACTATGAAAATGAATACTAGCTCCATATGTTAACCACAGTGTACAAAGAGAAAAACACTGATTACAGAATACTGCCTTTCAGGATTTACTTTTTTCTTCTCACTGTTGATTAAAGAGATATATGTTGATTTCAGAAAGACAACAAGGAAGTAAAAGAGGTAAAAATGAATGAAAATAGACCTAAAAATGAAACTGCAATAATTTGACAAACAGGAAAACATGTTTATGGCAGACGGCCCCCATAAGAAAGGCAAGAGCATCAGTTTTTACAGCAGAAGCCCCAAACCAGCATAACGTACAGCTCACTGAAATGAGAACGTGATCAGGGAATTACGGCTTGAAGTTGGCTGACTTTAACAGTGCCATAGGCCTGGCAGAGGAACAACACAGCGGTTAATGACTGAGTCAACACAAAAAGACCATTGTCTGGTTTTTAAAATGACCACAATTCTTCTATAACAACAGACAGGCGGATCTGAGTATTTCAGAAACTGCTGATCTACTGGGATTTTCCTCTTCAACCATCTCTAGACTTTACAGAATAAGAAAAAAACGTCCGAGTGGCAGTTCTTTAGGTGAAAATTCAGATAATAGCCAGACAGCTTTGAAGTGATAAGAAGGCAACAGAAACTGAAATAACCACTCATTACAACCAAATACACACAAGAGCACCACTGACACATTGGGTGCCTCTCCTGCCAGTTAAGGGCATTCAGAAGGTCAGAACATAAGCGCATGGGTCCATCCTGCCTCGTATCAACAGTTCAGGCTGCTGCTGGTGTGAGGGGATAATTTCTTGGCAGTCTTTGGGCACAGTTTAAATACCACTTGCTGACCATGTCATGTATTGTTGCTGACCATGTCCATCCTTTTATGACCACAGTGTATCCATCTTCTGATGGCTGCTTCCAGCAGGATAACTCACCGTGGTGCAAAGCATTAATCATCTCAAACTGGTTTCTTGAACGTGACAGCGGGTTCACTGTACTCAAGTGGCCTCCACAGTCACCAAATCACATGGAACATGGAGTCCACTCCAAATAATAATGATGTTAATTAACCTTTAATTCAGCTGTCGATGAGTCTACAGGACTGACACAATGAGAGTCAGGTCTAAATAAAGCCAAATGGATGCTGCACAGATATCCGATTTGCTGAGGATTAAGAGCTGATTAAAGCACAGATCTGGTAGAAATAAAAAGGTCTGCAGTCTTGGGTGCTAGTCAACTGCTGAGCACGGCAAACACAGCAATATACATTTGGAAGTGAATCATTGAGTCCAGGCCAAGAAGTGGAACCAACTTCTTTTGCTTCCCTCTCCTTCGCCGTATCACATCCAAGTAAGTCGTCTTTGTCTCTGTACGTGTGTGGGCGTACGAGTGAGGAAGCGGGGGTAAAAAGAGGCACCTCTAAAATGAAGCAGCCATGATAACGGCGCAGGGTTTCATCCTGTTCCTGTGAAGTGCGAAAAAGGGAGCCAAGCGCAGCATTCTGCGCCACGGCTGCCTCAGCAAAAACACAATATGTTGGCTCTAAAGGACCCCGCTGGCAGGAACTCTCACCCCGAAGAATATCACTAGCTTCATTATACTGTGTGCTGCTTATTTTGCTACAATATCTATCGAGACAATAAACTGGGGAGGGGGTGAAAATCACCGCACGATGAATAGTGTATCAATGCATTAACTCCGAGCATTAAAGTCTGCTCCTCTACATGCACACATTTCTTATCATCACTACATCAAAAGCATCTTACTGATGAAAGCCTGATGTGCAATTATGTCTTTTTCTGTGTTCATCCTCAAGTTTTCCTTTGAGTTATTTTTATAATCACATATGTGTGGGATTCAAGGATACTCGGCTGACTCAGCAGGTTCGACTGCACCCCGAGCACTTGCAATGTAGCACGCTTGAATGAGACTCTTGACCTTTTAATGTGTATTACTGCAGCTGCATTAACCTTTTCAACAAGAGGAGTCCTTAAACAGGGAATTAATGTGAAAACGTGGCTAAACAGTGACGACATTTAGACTGAATGGTCACTTTGACAACACTCCATCATTACCTCCTTTTCATATGCTCAAAGCCAAACTACGATGCTTTTGATACACATTTTTTTTTTTAAAGACCAGTTATAACATTAATGATTTTTTTAAATCAATGATTTTTGAGGATTCATTATAAAATTAACGTGTGCGCTGATCAGGCAAAAGATGTCCAACAGTGACTCATCTGTACTATAAATCAAATGCACGTTTTTGACATTGGAAATATAAGATTGTAAGAAAAGACCAGTCCACTCACAGGTTTTACCATTTTAAAGTGAACATTGTTATTATTAACAACTTTAAAAATCCTCTAAACTTTCCTGGTGCCCTATAATTGCTGTTTGCGCCGCGGTGGCACAAGATGCCAGGGGTGTGACTTGAGTATAATGTTGCCGACTTTCTGAGTAAGCCAGCAGAATTTCAGAATGGGCCATCTCATCAGTTAATGTCACAATGTGCAGCCAGCGCTTCCTGCTCTCAGGGAAGGGCTTGCAACATGGCACCCATAGTCCAACCTGGCCAAACTCTATCAATGACTCGTAACAGTGTCTGAAGACTTATCGGATATCCCTGGCAATGTCTGTCTCAACAGGAATGGTGAACTGTATGGGGGGCAGGCGGTGCCGTGCCTGCAAAGTGCTATGTACCCGGCATTCCAACTGAGATTACACCCCGGTGTAGGGTAACCTGTCTGACTCCACCCAGCACCACCCTCTGGAAGAGGAGGTAACGCAGTCCAATGTGTAACTACTGTCACAGCATTTAGGCATGTAGACATGGCCACAACTTGGTGAAATTCAAACTGAGCATCAAAATGGAGAAGAAGTGTGATTTAAAAAAGACTTGAAAACAACATCATTGTTGTTTGTGCCAAATATTTTCTCAGTAAACATCCAGTGAGCAGCAGTTCTCTGGGCAAAAATGCTCTCTTGATGTCAGAGAAGAATGACGGTAACTCAAATTACCGCTCGTAACATCCACGGTATGCAGATGAACATCTTTGATGGCGCAACACGTCAAACCTTGAAGCAGCAGAAGACCACACTGGGTGCCACTCCTGTCAGCTCGGAAGCTGAGGCAACAGTTCACTAAGACTGGAAAAAGCTGACTTCTGCTGCAACATCTGGATGGTGGGGTCATGGGGACATGGGGCAAACAACATGAAAGTGTGGATCGATTCTGCCTCACATCAACAGTTCAGGCTGCTGGTGGTGTAATGGTGTGTGCGCTGTTTTCCTGGCACACTTTGTGTTGCACTGGGGCCTCTTTAGTAGCAACAGAGCATCATTTAAACAGCCCACAGCCTACCTGAGTATTGTTGCTGACCATGTCCATTCTTTTATGACCACAGCATCCAGCAGGTTAGCGCGCCATGCCACAAAGCTCAAACCATCTCAAACTGGTTTCTAGAACATGGCGGCGAGCTCACTGCACTCGAATGACCTCCACAGTCACCTGATCTCAATCCAATGGAGCACCTTTGGGATGTGGTGGAATGTAAGATTGGCATCACGGAACTGGAGCTGACAAATCTGAAGCAAGTTGTATGACACTGTCATGCCAACCAGGATCTCTGAGAAATGTTTCCAGCACCTTTTTGAATCTGTGCCATGAAGACTTAAAGCCCTTTGAGGGCAAAAGGGGGTCCGACCCAGTACTAGCAAAGTGTGAGTGTCTATGATACGGTTACAAGCTACACTATAGCAGAACAGACCCG
>VUQK01016196.1:18640-42971 GCA_015106715.1 Bujurquina vittata
CTAACCTTGCACTTTGCACCTCTGCTGTAGTGATTTGATTAGAGCATGAGATTAATCTGTTCAGTGATTAAATCAGACAAAGTATCCTCAGTCAAAGAGGCCTGATACAGCTAGTAAAACAGTTTACTAGTAGTAAGTTTAAAGGTTAAATCATCCTGTAAAAAAAAAAAATCACTGTTGTACAGCTGGAAGTTTGCACCCCGATTCAATCTGACTCCTTGTTTCCAGGAATCTCATTATTTATACATTATTTGGTAACACAGTCACTTTTACTGCTATAATCCAGCCACTGACCTACAATAAAGACCAGACAGGCTGAGTCTGAATAGAGATTGCTTCTTTAGATTCAGACGGTTACGTCCACATCCATCCATCATGGCCGCAACAGAGTAAGACACGGTTTACCAAGCCTCACATCAGCTCTGATTTAGAACCCTGGTGAAGCAGAATTTATTGTATCAGACTGCATTTGTTTAAGCTGACTGATTGACTTGGTGTTTAGTGAATTGTGGAGCAGAAGGTGAAACAGCATACAGTAGTGAGGCTTGGAATTTTCTTACATGTGCCTTTGCCAAGCTTCCCCGAGAGAGACAGTCAGTTTTGGAGTTGTCTGATCACACAGGCTCTCTCCCCCCCATCCTCTAATAGGCTTATCTGTGTTTATGCTTCCACACAGTATCTCCCCGCACTCTTGTGACCAATCGCAGGAGATTAACACAACCAACCCTTACCCTCAGTACAGCTCTTAAGACCACTGCGGTATTCCCCCATCGTCCATCACAATTATGCCTCTCTCTCAATGTCTCTCTGCTTGATCCTAAATAAGTCAATATGTTTCTCCCCTCAGGTAGAGCTTACAATTTAGCTTCCTTTTTTGTAATTAAAGAAATGTTCAACAAAACAGCTTTTGGCTGATGTGCTCACAGCTGTATTCAGTGTCTTTAAAGAGAATGCAGGGTTTAAACAACACATTTGTTCTTTTAAGGAGGGATGAAAAGCGATATGCACAAACAAACAAGTACAGTTGCAACAACAAAAAAAAAAGAAAAGAAAGAAAAACGATGCATCGCCTTTTGTGGCAAATCCAGAATTAGCATATTCAACAAAACATTAACAAACAGCCCCAGCGGTTCTGGATGATGTGCTCGCACAGTTTTGCAAAGATTAAAGTTACATGTTTATTCATTTGAAGAGCACAAACTGGGCTGATCCTTATTAGCACAAACTGTGATATGCTTCCTTGCTGAATATAGATTTGAGGAGGGAAAAATAATTCATTTTCGCACTGTCAGCCTTGTACAAATCGGCCTACTGTACTCTCTGAAGATCACCATAATTTATCCGGGAAAGCTCATGCATTGCCCTCCACCACAACTTTTCAGTTACATGAGAAGAAGCAGCACTTAACACTAGCTTCTGTTTATGAGCCTGAAACCACCTACACTCTGAGAAATACCACAGCATGCCCTCAGCGTTGACTGCAAGCCAATGGTTTGACGGGTTAATTCAGTTGGTGAAATTTTGAAATAACAAGCCCTAGGGTCGGCCGTGAAGTTTTGCGATTATCATCTGTCGTGTTACTGTGCTTTAACGACGTGCCCTCGCCGCTGGGCAAAGCTATTATAATTCCATCTTTCTTCAAACAGACTAATTTATCGCTGCCACAAGGTTCGTTTATGACAGCTTAGTGTCAGTGCAATTTAAATGTCAAAACAACACATTCGCTGTTATTTTATACTGGCAGACAAAATAATTCACTTCAGAGTGACGATTAAGTCTCATTTTACAAGCCTAACCCCAGCAATAAATTTCATTTTAAATGTATTTTAGATTATTTTAGATTAAGTTAGCAGTTGAAGTTAATAGAAGAGGGCCGCTAGATACCAACCCAGTATGTAAAGCTATTTTATGAGCAAGTATCTTTACTTCATTTTATGGTGGTGTTCACCTAAAAGCCCCATCTACTCATCTAGCTGTGTCAGTTTGAGAAGTGACAAACTGTCAAGTCAAATCTGTTGTTCAAGCAGCCCAAAATCTTTCTTAAATCTTCACAACCTTCCAGCCATGGCTTCAATTCTTCAATTTTGCATTTAGATGAGCAAATATCAGCTCACATTAGAACTTTATCAATCTCCAGAGTTTGGAAACCAATGACTGATGGCAAATGACAGAGGAGGCATCCTTTACAGAGGACACAAAAGATGTGTTATGAAAGATATACACTCACTAGTCCCTTCATTAGATGCAACAAATATCTAATCAGCCAATCAGATGGCAGCAACTCAGTGCATTTAAGCATGTAGACACAGTCAAGATGTCCTGCTGAAGTTCAAATCGAGCATCAGAATGAGGAAGAAAGGTGATTTAAGTGACTGAATGTGACATGGTTGCTGGTGCCAGAGGGGCTGGTTTGAGTATTTGAGAAACTGCTGATCTACTGGGATTTTTCCCACACAGACATCTCTAGGGTTTACAGAGAATAGTCTAAAAAAAGAGTAAATATCCAGTGAGCTGCAGTTCTCTGGGTCAAAATGCCCTGAAACACAATAGTAAGTCAAATAACCACTTGTTACAACCAAGGAATGCAGAAGAGCATCACTGAATGCAGAACACTTGAAGCAGATTGGCGACAGCAGAACGGCAACCAAACTGGGAGTCAGTCCTGTCAGCTGGGAACCGGAAACTGAGGCTACAATTCACTCACGCTCACAAAAATTGGAAAATAGACAATGGCTGCTTCCAGCAGCATAACACCATGTCACGAAGCTCAGATCAGCTCAAACGGGTTTCTTGAACATGACGAGTTTACTGTATTCAAATGGCCTCCACAGTCACCAGACCTCACCTTCAGGATGTGCTGAAACAGGAGCTTCACATTGTGGATGTGCAGCAGACAAATCTGCTGCAACTGTGTGATGAGTGTCATATCAATATGGACCAACATGTCAGAGGAATGTTTCCATCGCCTTGTTGAATCTATGCCATGATTAATTAAGGCAGCTGTCAAGAAAAAAGGGGGGCCAACCCAGTACTAGGAAGGTGTAAGTAACAAAGTGACAGGTGAGTGTACTCCCGCAACAATAAAAAATATATAGAGAGTCAAAGGAAGCATTAAAGTAGCTCTAAGAGCCACAAATCAATCAGCATGTAAATTGAAAGCTACCAGTCACACAATAAAACAAGACCTTTACTTCATACACCAACAACTAATTGAAACCAAAGGTTGGACTTCCAATTAATCTGCTGGTTATTTATTCTCTTAATTAATTAAAATTCAGAACTTTGATTCAGCTTTCAAACTGCTGGGAGAAGTCCTGTTTACGAATTCAAGCAACAAATTTGCACATCTGAGAAGTTGTAATCCATTTCCATCCATCAAAAATTCAGTTGAACAAAACTTGCACCCGTCTCTCAGAGAAAAGGCATTCAACAGTTGCACAGTTGCAGCATTAACAGGCCTTCTAAATCATTTTAAGGAGCATCTTATGCATCTATAACCTCTCACTCGACACACTGAAAAACCCATTGGGGGGGGGGGCCTTCAGGAAAAATCCAGCCAACAATTCACACAGCTTGAGTTCAGGTGTTATAGATGTGATGTAATAAGAATTCATCTTATTTTATAACTCACAAAAAATGTTCCCCCCGTGCAATTCTGTAAAACGTCAGAGTGACGAATGGAGCAAGCAGCGTATTTGGGTTTGCTCATTTTTGACTGAAGCAGGTTTCCAGGCTATGCGGGAAGGACCAGCGCTAATCTTCACAACCTCTTCACACTTCTTCAGCTTGTGTCAACAGCACTGTGAGTCAGTTAGCCATTCATATGCTGCTACAGATGGTCCCATCCTTCTTCTTCAGCTCAGCCGCTGACATGATTCATGGGGCTCTGTGTCTTGATTTAGGGTCTCTTTCATATTTCTACTCGCCCACAGCAGAGAGGCATTTCTCTAACATACCCCTGAGGCAGTGACCCTGGTCTGCCTGGCCTGTCTGCCTGAGATGAGGGGGGGGGCTCCGCTGGACTTAACACAATGTGCACATACACAGCTGTATGTGAGATGCACATAGAAGCTAAAGCAAACTTGTATGCACAAAGGCAAACAAGTCAAAGTCTCTCTGACTTTCACACAAAATGTGCTTTAAAGTAATGACAAAACTGCGTTGGGATTAGGTGGACAATCAAAATTATGCAAATAAGCATTCATTTGAAGCCCATGTCTCCAACGAATCATTAACAAACGAGAAATTAGACTACTATAACCCTTCACTTTCCACTGCGACTATTATTTGTTGTTCTTTCCACAACCAAATCCAAATGAATCACCACGTCGCAAAAAAAAAAAATTAAAACAGCAGTCACTGGTGATTGTTTACCAACTCAATTTCAATTTGCTAGATTTGTATAATAATAACCTTGCGTGTTCCCCATCTATCTGGAGTCGAAATTTTCCTCCAATTTAGCCTCGATGGGCTTCAGATTGCCTTGTCAGAAAGGACTATAACGAAAGACTGTGCACACCACTTCCTTATCGCTACCAGTAAATTACCTCAGGATCAGATACAGGCTGCCAACTCACAGAAACTCCACTCAGCAGACACAGAGAGAGAGAGGAGAGAGGGGGGGGGAGAAAAAAAGTGTCAAGACATGACAAGAGCAGGAGAGTAGCCCCATGGAGACTGATTTCAGCTGCTCTCAAAGGCCATCTGATGTTATCTAAAGATCATCTACAGTCACCTACACTCACCTTTTTACACTCCACCCAGCAGCTGGAGTCAAGCACCTGTCAATCAAAACTTTCATAACCTGCGGCCACAACAAAGCGCCTTTCTCTTTCCAATGTAATTAACAGAAGGACGACTCCAGCTTTGAGAAAATGACATTAGGGAGAGAACTAAAGATAAAATGGCCTGCAACAGTTTGTAAAAAATATGAGAGCTGGAATTTTAGTCTGAAGGCCCAATTAAAAAGGAATGCTATAGTGAACATGCACTGATGTTTACAAAGAAAACCATTCAACACAGACAACTCAGTCATTTGTAATTTGTCACTTTGAAACTTGTGATTCTACAAATGTGTTATCAGTCATATTATATGAGACTTTCATCAGTATCAAAGCAGCAAAACCCAGAATATGTTTACATCTATCCGGCTAGAAGCTATGAATGTTTCAGCCACTGATGAAGAAGAGTTAAAGTGGTGATAAACAGATTTTTATTTCATTTTAAATGTCAGACATGTGAAAGAGGTTGAGAAACCTAAATAAACCTGTTGGAGGTGCAGCAAAATCTTTAGGAGCGGCCAAATCAACTTTCTGCTACATTCTTTAAAGAATGAATGCACTGACAAGCTCAGCAACACCAAAAAGCCGCAAACACCACAGAAGACAACTAATATGCAC
Organism: Bujurquina vittata; assembly: GCA_015106715.1. Classification (NCBI taxonomy): domain Eukaryota; kingdom Metazoa; phylum Chordata; class Actinopteri; order Cichliformes; family Cichlidae; genus Bujurquina; species Bujurquina vittata. The sequence goes on from VUQK01016196.1 coordinate 24,040, forward strand.
GATGAGTTTTATTTCCATGATTTAAAAAAAACTGACAGAAGGAAAAAAGAAGTCCGCACACCGTAACGCTCCTAGTCAATATTATAATACAAAGTACATTCAAAAGTTATGTTTCAGGCAACCATGCCCTTCTTCAGACTAAGTCTGAAGAGGGGCATGGTCTATGACCATCTTTGTTCCTGCACCCCTTTATCCATGAGATGTCCGTGTTTGGCCTGTAAATATTTTTTTTAAATTCACAACATCTACCAAAGTCAAGAAAACTCTTGAGGAGGCAAGAGTACTGTTATCAAGTGACACCTTCATGAATGAAAATACAGAAGGTTTAATGACAAGGTGCAGACCACTGGTTACACTCAATAAGAAGGCCTGATTAGAGTTTGCCAGAAAACATCTAAAAGAGCCTGCACAGTTCTTTGGACAGATGAAATCAAGATGAACCAGAATGATGGGAACAGAAAAGTATGGAGAAGGCAAGAAACACCACATCATCTGTCAAACATGGTGGAGACAGTGTTATGGTATGGGCACGTTTGGCTGCCAGTGGAACCGGGTCACAAGTGTTTATTGATGATGTGACCGGATGAATTGTGAATCCTGCAGGGCCGTACTCTCTGCTCAGATTCAGACAAATGCTGCAAAACGGATCAGACAGAGCTTCTCAGTGCAAGAAGATAATGACACAAAGCAAACTGCGAAAAGAGTTTGCCAAGCAAAAGAAATGGGATATTCTTCAATGGGCAAGTCAGTCATGTGATCTCAAGTTAACAGAGCAGCTTTTCAGTTAGTGAAGACAAAACTGAAGGCAGACAGACCCACAAACAAGCAGCAGCTGAAAGTGGCTGCAGAAAAGTCCTTTTAGAGCATCTCAAGAGAGGAAACAGCATTTGATGCCCATGGTGTTCCAGACGTCAGGCAATCACTGACTGCTAAAGATTTTCATCCAAGTATTAAAATCAATCTTTAGATTTAAAATTATATTTCTTTGATTAATTTTAAGCCTCTGAAAATGGGGAACTCTGTATAAAAGTTTGTAATTTCTGTAAACAGTTAATGAAAAAAATGTTTTTAAACTATCTGAATTAAAGCTGAAAGTCTGCATTTCATTCACATCTTGTTTGTTTGATTTAAAAGAAGCAAAACTACAAAAACTGCATCCTTATCCAAAAAAAATAAAAAATTATACTTAACTGTTCATGCATATCTAACCTGACTCCTTCAGAGGTAAAATAACTAAATTCAGTTAATCATTTAAGTTTTTTTTCTTTGAGTCTATAATATGAGTATTATACAGGAGCAGCAATAAAAAAAATAATAATCACTAGATGCAGTGGCTCCATAGTGTAGTTGTTTACATAAATGAAAGATCTCCGTTTCGATCCAGGGAGGAAACACAAATCCGCTGGGCGCTGCGTGAGGAAGGACATCCGGTGAAAAAATACCTGCTGTAGCGAGCTGTATGTAGCTTCCTTTATCAAATGCAGTTACACTTTACATAAATTTCACTCCGGTCAAAATTCTAATCTTTTTACTTGAAACAGACTTTTAAAAATATATATCTGACTACATAAATAATTTATCTTTTAACCCTGCTGTTGCTCTGGCAATAAATAAATAAATAAAATCCAACTCCTCAGGGAGGATGAATCAAAACACATATGCTAGAAAGCATGTACTCCTTTTCTAGTGCATATCAGAGGTTGATCTGAAGATTAATTTCTGATGGCATATTAGTTTCCCATTTCTTTTTATAATTTAGACCTTTTGAAGGATGTCAGACTTTTGACATGCTGCTTTAATTAAAACAAACTATTACAATACATAACAATTAAATACAACCAACCAGGGTGATTAATACATCATTATTAAATGAACAATTACTTTGTGCTGGGCTGCTAACAGGTGACTTTGCTAAAAAAGTTGCATGGATTTTTCTACTGGTGACCACCCTCATATCAGCCGACTCCTCCTGACAGTTCAGGTGATATATTAAAAAAAAAAAAAAGTGGCTTCAGAGACTTGTCACTTTTGTAGCTTTGGGGTGTGAAGGTATGATTAAACTCGCAGCGAGTCATCTGGATGCAGGCGGCGGTCTTTCACACGCGTCGAGGGACACTGTGGTACGGACGTGCCTCGACTCCTCTCTGCAGCATTGTGGGGAGCAGCTCCAGCGTGGTGGAACCCGAGCAGATGGCGAACGTATGCAGCGCTCATGCATGCCATCATCACCTTCATTAGTTGAAGGTGACATATGACATCATCTGGCCCGTGTGCATTATGGGGGCCAGAAAGAGTTGTTTGCTGCTTTTTCTTCTTTTTTTATTGCAGAATGGTTCAAGGTTGTCGATGGGAGGTATTGTGAGTAATCACAAGGCACGGGCGCAACACGCACAGACACACACACACACACAACTCCATCTCAAGCCTCCCCCATTCTCACCTCCTCCCAGCATTAAGGTAAATAAGGGCTTCCAGCAGAGAGCCAATGAGCACGGGCCACTGAGCAGAGATGCATGTTTGTGTTGCCTTCCTCCCAGGACCCTGCTCGTTTATCTTGGCTGTCAGGTAAAGGGCAGACTCAGAGAAGGTGAAACTTTTTTTTCTTTTTTTTAAATAAGGCCGGGCTTGGTTTCCATAGAAACTGCAGGACAACATTACAGGGACAATGATAAGAGAGCAAAGTCTGGTCTCAGGGCATCCCGCAGCGAGCCACATTGTTGCTGGAGACATTTGTGTTTACGTCAGAGAAATGAAAGAGCTATTTAGATTAATTTTCAGGTAGCCTCCAGACTCAGACCTTTTACTGCGGGAGGTGAGATTAATGAGAGCATATTCACACCCAGCTTTCAGCTTAGGTCAGGAGCTAAGAGGGAGGTTTCCGCTTATAAAGAGGTGCTGAGTCGTCTGCGGGTACAAACTCCCTGATAAAGGCAGCAAGGACCTCCAAATACTGCCTTGGTTTTATTTTACTTATTTATTTATTTTTCTGTGATAAGGAAGTGATACCGCTGTATTTACCTTTTGAAGAATGCATGAAAGATAGGAGGCTAAATTACTGTCTGTAACTTTTTAAAAAAAGAAAAAAGAAAAAGAATGACAAAAAAGAAAAAAAAGTCCCCATTCTAAAAATGAGTCAATATTCTGAATGAGAGTGGAATATGCATTCGGAATATTCTCCCAGCTAAAAGAGCATAAAGAAGAAACAAATTGCACAGGTAATGAATACTTAATGACTACTACATTTTTCACTTTGTGGCAGTAAATGGGATGCATGTTTAGTTAACAAATGAGGGGAAAATCAAAGGAACAGAAGGTAGCACATGCACCGTCAAAAGCCTGCAGCCCAGAGATAAACCAAGACAATGATACAGAGATATGAGAGTCTTTGTTTCCAGCCACAATCCTGCGAGAGAGAAAATTAAGTCTCTTCTGGAGCAGAAACTCAACATGGACGCTGTCCACATGTAGCCATGAAGTAAATACGAAACAAGTCGCCCATGATAAGGCGAGCAAACATGTCTAATTCTTGTGCAGACATGCTCAGAGCCACTGCTGAAAGTGCTGAATTCACCATTCGGCTTTTGTTAGCCATTCAATCCAACAATGCGACTGTCTCAGTGACAGATTGAAAAGAAACACACAGCTCTCTGCACACAAAACAAGTACAGAAATATCAGGAGGTTTATTGTAGATGTCCACTGCTGAAATTGCGCTATTAAATTGTTTACTGGTCTGATTTTCACAACTATTCCTGCTATGAGCAGTGATAACAGCTTTTGTTATCAAAACAATATTGCTGTGTCCTTGCGATTAAATCATAAGGCAAGACTTTTCTGTCAGCCTCTCTGGCTCTTTATAATATTCTTTTATGACTAAACAAATAGATCAAACACGGGGCTTTTCTCACCGTTGGCACGACACCGCTGCTCCTGCCTTATGAGTGTTAACTTCTCTCACACACACACCCCAACTCTTTGCTTCCCGTTTTTCAGCAGCCTCTGATTTATACCTGAGCTAAAGCGGATGAGTGCTCCGCGGGGACCGAGCACGACGGTAGGTGGAGGCAGGTGGATATCGCACGAGGGTGAGGGTGTGTGCTCTGACAGCTCATCGGTGGACAATGAGGCCTTGGCTGTTAATGTCCTGCTACCTGGCACACTGCAGGGTCACAATCTGCTCCAGATGCTGGAGGCAGGCGTCCAACTTGTGGTGGTGGGGGTGTGGGTGGTGAGGGTGGAATCAGTGCACGAGAAGCAAAAGGAAGTGGGCTGACTGAATAAATGAATGGGACACACAAACACGCATGCATATAACGTGCACCACCTGCCACCAGGCAACTATAAATTTACAGTTTCTTTGGCACAGTGGTCTCACTGGCAGTTACTGTAGCAACATCAGGAATAATATCTGAGCACAAATAAATGAAATCTCTTTTCCAGAAAGCTAGATTGAAAATTTATCTGTTCAGAGCAATCATGCATAATTCGAGAACAGGGAGGCTAAAGCAGACAGAAAGACACACACACGCACACACACACACACACATTCGTGCACGGATGCAAGAGGGACTTATGAACTCAATTTAGGCAGCCAGACAGAGTTCTTGATTCTGTCACTTGGGATAATCGTCAGGATGTGGCACTCTGACCGAGCCCCCGCGTCTAAACCCAGGCAGGATATAAGGTCATGTTGGAGTGGAACTCTAGCCATGCAGCACCCAGACCTCAAGTGCTCCAGTGGTTTTGTGGTTATCTGCAGCAGCCAGCTGTCGCAATACAGAAGAGCTTTTCAAGAACGTCCCCTCTCCTCTTCCACTGCCTCTCATCTTTCTCCCCTCTCCCTCTCTCCTAATCAAAACTGTCCAATCAGCCCACCCATCTCTGTCCTTCTCTAGTGTCTAACTTTGGGGTGTGTAAGTTGTGAGTTCATGTTTGTTGCTAAATTTGAGCCTAGGACAAGACACCAAGATACAGCTACACAAACTGTCGGTAGCCTCCGAGGTGCTGGTGATTCTGGCTGGGATTTTTCTGTTTTATTATCATTATTCAAGGTTTGGAGGGAAGCAGTTCTCTTACTTGCATGAGAGTGACTAAGAGGACAGCTATGCATAATATATTTGACAGTGCATGTTTAAAAGGTTATTGCTTTCCGTTCAAAATTAGGTCAGTCCATCGCTGCATACGAACAGAGGAGGAGGCGGTGAGACTTGATGTTCTACAGTGTGTCTGTTTATCATTTAAATTTTGTTTTCTGTCTGTCACTGTCAGGGACAACATGGATAAAAACCGCTGCTCTACGGCATACATCATCAAAACTGAGGAGCAGCGGAGTGATCAGCAACCTGGCACGTTTTTTGTTTTTTTGTGTGTGTGTGTGGATCTGTAATCTAAAGTGCAGAGCTCCACCTACTGGCCAGAGAGAGCCACATCAACAACCCAAAAGCAGGCCTGAAGCCTGTGCATTTGGATTTACAACTGTAGTCACAGCTGAATGTGACACGACTGCTTCGCCGGCAGGTTTATTAATGGATGAAGAGCGGGCGTTGTATGTGCACCGAACAAAGAACCAGCTGTGGTATCATGTTTATTTGAGGCTGCACAGCTGGAGAGCTCTTTAATACATGCACATGTAGAATGAGTTTGGCATAAGGTAATTATTCTCAAATCTTGTGTTTTGTTGAAATACTCACAGACCTGCTTTATGCAAAATGCATAACAGTTGCAAGTATTTACTCTTGTGACTATCAAAACACAATATGGAGAAATGGGCAGAGGTTGGGCTGTTTTGTTTTGGGGTTTTTTTGTTTGTTTGTTTTTTTGTTGGGGGGGTTAATTGGTTTGCACATTTGATCAAAGCAATAGACAGAGATAAAGCAGCAATAGAAAAACATTTCATGTTTTCTATGTAATACAGGCTATACAGCAAAAATATTATGTAATTATGTAATTAGACTTCAGAGAGTTTAACTGGTTCTAAAACTGTGAAAAAATTGTATTTTAAATCATCTGAGACTTTGGAAAGTAGCCTGTCAGAGAGTCCAAAAATGGAATCTAGATAGGATCAGAGAAGAATGTCTTTTAAAAAAAAAGGCCAGTGAAAAGATATTTGATACAGAAAGCATTCTGGTTTCCCTTTGTAGACTTATGGTCCAAGTTCTACTGACCAATCACATTTGAGCGGGCTTTAACTGCATGCAGTCCACATGGAAAGCAAACTAGGGATTGTCTTTCCCAAAACGCAGTCTCAAAACCACCCACCTATTGCCTTATAAAAATGTAGCATTTATTAGCGTTTTTTAATATAATTTCTGTACATTTATAAGCAACAAAAAAGGAACAGGCAAAGATACCCGCTGGCTACACAGGAAGCCACTGAAGAGCTGGCACCAAAGGCTGAGTCAGCAGACCGGCCAGCAGGTTTCCAGAAAGGTTGCTGGTTAGATGTTAGAGATTAACAGAAACATCAAAGGGTTCCAGCAGATTTGTCTCAAATTGTTGATTCCTATGTGAATTCCCACTACTTTGATACTGATATAAAAGGGGAAAAAAAAACGTCCACATGCAGCCTGGGTTTAAGGGTCACCAACAGTCCTTGCCGAAGAAGCTGAAAAGGGATCCCGTATTTTAATATTCAGCATATGCCCTCCCCTCATGGGAATACCGTGTGAATTTTGCACTGAGACTCAGACAATCCTCAAATGAGGAACTACATTCCCTGAGCAGGCTGGGATCACCTAAGCTCTTGATGCTTCTTCAGTGGATTCCTATTAGTAGAGCTTAAATGCTGTCATTTCAGTTAAGCCAGGGCAAATCACCTGAGCTCAGCATCCAGTAAGGGAATGCATGCGAAAGTGAGCCAATGGTAAAATATAGGCAAATGATAACGGAGGAAAACTGAATAAAACAGAAATGAACACCGCAGCAAGGACCTTCAGATACAGCGTCAATCTGCTACCAGAGCACACACTGAAGAGGCCTGCTCTACAACGCCAGGGCTCTTATTACCATGTGATTAACCTCTTCAGGATTAACCGGGCAGCAAAGACACGGGAAAGGTCAAAGGTCAGCACTCAGACAGCCACTCCAGCATAAAAGGTGCCCTATTAAATGGAAGGCCACGCTCAAATCAGCCCGCCTGTCTTCAAGCATCTTTTTGTTGCACACTGTGGCATTCATCCCGCTGTACTCATCACTACATGTTAAACTCCAACAGCATGCAAGGTCAGTTGCCTTATTACCGTAAAAATACAAAAAAACTGTTGTACTCAATTAAAAAAAAAGCCACTCTGAAAATATAAACATGCAGCCAAACACCTGGTGTGTGTTGGCAGCAGTGAGAAAGACTGCAGGTGGGGAGGAATTAAAGCGAGTCCACGCCGGAGGAGGTAATCATGAATAAAATATCACACTCTGGAACTTGTTGAGGCTGAAGCTTTTTAGCACTGCTATAACAGCTGGATGTTTGCATCCGCTGGTAGGAATTGTAAGAATGGGAAAGTAGAGACTGCGAAGCGATGGGAACACCTCAGCTACGATGCCAATCTACAGGCTGATGAGTACTGAGCAGTCATTACTACACTATTGCACTGAACACACTCATCTCTGAAATGAAGTTTACATTTGATCTAAACGATATAAAAACTATATTTTACATGGCTGCAAAATGATTGTTATTGAAATCTCAAATACCTCATTTTGCCACAAATAAACAGTTTAATCACCATAATATAATTGTAAAAAATGGGCATAAGAGGTCTTAAAATTAGGTAAATACAACCTGAGATGAACAATGGTGTCAGTCAGATGTGCTGCTGCACTTGGGATCAATTTTCTTTTGTAACGACCCAGTACCGGCCAAGCTTTAGCTGCCAGACAGATGGCCTCACATTAGAATGTTTTGGTACCCAGAAGAGTCCCATGATCAACTCAATGACTGCAAGGTGCTCAAATCCTCACACCTCCACTGCTGTGCTGAGAGCTTATCCCAGCTGACATGAGGCGAGAGGCAGGGTGCATCCTGGACAGGTCGCCAGCCTGTCGCAGAGCCAAGACAACCTATGAGCAATTTAGTATAGCCAGTTAACCTAACCCCAGTAAGTGCATGTCTTTGGACTGTGGGAGGAAACCGGAGTACCCGGTTTCCTCCCACGCAGGCATTTTTTGCACTTTCTCGAGCGCTTGCACGATCTGACCTTGAGGTGAATTTGCTGGGACATCCACTCCTGGGAAGATTGTTTAAATTATGTTAACACACACCTGAATGTTCAACACAGCAAGCCGCCAAAACTTCTGCTTTTACAGAGGTGCTCACACTTCCTGATGATCAGTTAATTGAGTGCATTTGATTAGCTACACCTGGCTGCTTCTTACCGTGTTAATTCCTATGGAAACAGCAAGGATATAGTTAGTTTTCCCACATACCCCTTCTGAATTTTGGTTAAATTTCTGTTCAGTAAATAACGTCACGGTAGTTCATGTGAGGTTGTATGTACCCAACTTTAAGATTAGCTAAGGACCAGAATATTTTTATTATGTCTTGATACAAAAATATAACCTTGGAATATAAAAGAGGATGCACAGTGGCTCCACCCAACTGCTGTTCAAACCTTCTGTTTGCAAGGAAACACAAACACAGCTCCAACTGAGCGCCATTGCTGTTCCTTACAGCCTGGCATCATAAAAAAATCATGTGAACGACCTGCAAATTTCACATGTATGTTTTGCTGTTCACACACCTTTAGCCTAACCATTCTGTGCACTACTCCAGCTCTTTTCATCTGACCCCCCCCTCCCCACCCCCTGAGGATGACAAGAAACGAGAGCAGTTTTTAGAAAAGCTTCTAAACAAATACACTAATAATCTGCTAAAATAAGGTGCGAATTTCTTAAAATGAAGCCAAAAAAAAAGTCAAATTTTCTGCTTTAAACTTGGACTATAATAACCCTACATCTCACTATGCATTCAATGCCAGCTAACAGACAGATTTTGTGAAAACATGTTTTGGTATTGCAGATCAAAAGGAGCAAATTATGAGAACGACTGCGCTGCAGGTATTGTAAATTGAATCAATTTTTTTTTTCCTGGGTTTTTTAGTTATTTTTTCCCTCATTCTTGTTTTAGAACATCTGCAGCTAACACACCGCTTCCGTTCCACGTAGAGACTCAATGCGGGATTATTACAGGTGAACTTAGCTGTCACCAAAAAAAAAAAAAACTGTTTATCATCTATAACGCTGATGAAATTTCTTCAGCAATTTCTTTTCCTCCCAGCGTGAGTGTGCAACTGAGGGACAAACCAGGAGACAGAAAGAATGTGCGAACTAATTCTCCCTTGAAGCGAGGCCACGTCATCGACATGAGATGAAAGCGGCTTGTGTTTTTCCTTTATGAGCTTATCTGATTGTTCTTTATCTCTTTGTTTACCAGGGACCGTGATGAGGACGTGCATTAAATCTCTCTTAAATCTCAGGCTCCTGTGTCATGTTTTTTGTGCTCAGCCTTTTTATTAAAAATGACAAAGCTTTGGTGCGACTCAGTCCTCCTTTAAGACCATAAAACAATCTGTGCCAGCACACACAAAGAGCTGTTATAAAAGGCATCAGAGCACAATCTAATGTACAATTTCAGGCACACAACACATACACGCACACACACAGCAAATGCACTAATCGTTTAAGGTCTCTGAGGCCTCGATAAGCTTCTGTAAATCAGCCACCAGCCAGCAGTGAGTTTTATTCCCCCCCTCTCTCTGTGGATGTTGGGTTATGACCCGTAGGCAGGAGGTTATTTATTGCTTTTGTCTCAGCTTTGTTGACTCCCAGCCACTCATCTATGGTTCTAGGCTAATAGAAAGCAGCACAAGATTGCAGATCCCTGCAGCTTGCAGGAAGGCCGCCAAAAGCTGCGGGGACTTTGCTCGATAGTCTCCTAAGAGCCTGGTCTCCCCCGATTCTTAATGTCTCTCAATTCTTCTGCTTTTGCGGTAATGGCAAAATCAAAATGAAGCAGAGCTGTGAGTGAACCTGAGGTGAAGGACTCCCTATCAATAAGAGTTAGCGTGAAAATGGTAAAAAGAAAGGAGGATTAAACTCTTGAGAAACGCCCACAGACCATAAGCATTTCCCAGCAGCTGCTGCCAGACGTGATAGACAGGCTGCAGCCTGCTGGCCTGACTCTTTCTCCAGCACTTAAGAAACATCTCTATTCTCAGAGATGGCTGCCTCCTTTGCAATAGAAACCTGAGGTGTTAAGGCAAAAAATAGCAAAAGATGAAAAGAGTAAATTGTCAATGCCAGAATGAAACTTAACCTTGATACTCTGTCTCCATAGTAATGCCACTTCTGATAAGCAACACCCAAATACTTTCTTAAGAACTCTGAATCTCTGTTTGCTACGAAGGCTGTGAAAGACCTTTTCCCCGCTCCTCCTTTCTTACCTTCGCATGGCGCCATGAAACAATCTCAACACAGCTGTCATCCTTTACAATAGACCGTCTAACCTGAACTGGCAACTCCAACCTCACTGCGGTTTGAAATACAGGCCCACCTGTCGTTTCAGCAGCCCTGACAGCAGCAGTTGACAGTTAAGAGGAACAACCACAGACTGAGAATATATGAAGGGGTCCTTGAGTGATGACAGCATGGGTAAGATCGAGAGCTGTGATGTAATGGAGACAAGGCCACTGACGGATACTATGAAAGAGGCCAGTTTGTCTGCTCCAGCTCACAACCATTCATATCCAAGATCTATGTCTGTGGGCACTAACAGCTAATAGATTCTACAGCGGTGTCAACATGTTTGTAGGGGGCAATATATATATGAGCGGTGTGTTTGAGCAGGGTCAAATGGTGTACAAACAGCCCATTCACGTCAGGAAAGAGGGAAACCCTTGACCTCGTGTAAAATGCGATTGCACTGCACGTTTAAGTCATATTGCATCTGATGTTGTGAAGGATGTAATCTAACAGCTCCAGGTTTCAGTTCTTAAATATCAAAAGGTTTTCCTGATATAAATTTGACAAATCTCCCCTTCAAGGCCATCCTCTCATGCACCGCTTGACCCCTTTCAGCACAGCTGACATTTTTACATCATTCCCTCGTCGTTCTGTTTCTCTGTGATGCGGGCAGGATCAGCTCCAGCATCTCACTACGTATGACCCTTCGATTTGATTTTCATTTTGGCGAAGTGGTAAATGTTTCTGGGAGACAGATCTGGTTAGGAGGGCAGGCAGTGAGTTTGGCACAAGCCACAGTTCAGGTGGTTTCCCTCTGCGTTCAGCCTCATGCGCTTCGCACTGCTGAACTCATCCATCGCCTTTGGGCTTAGAAACTGCAGATTCTTCCACTGCAGACTAAATGTTTGGTCTCTAGGTTGAAGCTGGAGGCCCAAGCTCTCATCACTAGCAATGATGCTCCACATGAAAGCTGCGTCAGTTTGAAAGAGCGCTCAATGCCTCTGGTCCCTGTGAAAGTCTGAAGCCTAAGCTGAAACCCCATCCAATTTAAAGAAAGCAGAAGTGCACAAGAACATGCATGAACTATATTACTGAATTATCCTTGTCGGTTCATTTAAAGGTTGATCTTTCTTGCAGGCAGAATTCTCTTACCACCAAGGGTTGCATACTGTGTTGCACGTCTGGCTTCAAGTGTAGCTGAGACATCACAGATAGCACCTGTATGTAGGTATGTTAGTCTCAGCTTTAAGGTGAGAAAAAAAAAAAGAAACTTCCAAAAGACGAATGTCAAAACGGCTTTCTGGAGTCAAACTGTGTGCATACATCAATCTGCAGAGTGAAGCTGAAATATCACATCAAAGAAGATGTCACTTTCTTGCAAACTACTCTTAGCAGGTTTTTAGATCTGCAAAACAAAAACAAAACTCAGTTTTTCCAATTCGGGTGTATTTCTTTTCCCAGTCTGAAGGTATTTGTATCACCATTTCCAATCTGAATTTGATGAATGCTTTTGTATCAGTGCGTTAGAGTGTCTCCAGCTGCATGGTGTCAGAAATTAAAGGATAAAATTATCAGTGAATTCTGACAGCACGCCCGCTGGCTAAAGGAACTACAGATGGGAGACAAATTAAAAGAAATACCTGAATATCAGATCAAAATCTTGATGATGTGGTGCCAAATATACAAAATCTTTCACAAAATGCCTCTGATCCCTCCAAATGAATTTCAGGGGATTAAAAAAAAGTTTTACCTCACTGAGACGCTTGATGTTGCGGTTATCTAGTAGGTCATACACTGTTTATGTATTAACTTTTTTTTAAAAAACAAACAAACCTTTTCACAATTTCTGTTCCATTCCAGCAGGACAGTGCGTCGCCGGACGTGCGGTCGGTCATACACAGCTGATCAGCCAGGCCACCGTAGTACGTGAGGTGCAGACGCAGACTGTTCAGAAAGTCCCTGAAACAGCAGCAGCCACATGGAAGCACACAGATAATTAAAATGTTCAGTAAAGTGCTGTGCATTTTAATTGTCCATTTTACCATCTATATAAAGAACGGCACCACCTCTCCACACATCTGACATCTTTTCTCCCACTTACTTTCTCCTGTTACTGAGTGAGACTCCTGACACCCTGACAGAAGCTTTAAGAGGGATGGATTCGCTGCTGCTGCTGTGCTGGATTCTGACCGACTGAGCAGGCTTCCTGCTTGGTGGGCCACACAGTTTGTAAACCTATAAACCGATGAGACAGACACAAATTAAAGTCTAAACACTGAGGGAAGAAACGAGCATTTTAAGAATTCGCTAATCTTGTTAAACTGTACTGGCGCATGACAAATTGCCCTTATTTTAGATGGGTGAGTGACACATGTTTATACTGAGGCCATTAGCGCAGCCAAGCCTGTCATGTCCAATTTCTGAATGTACTGCGTGTGCAATCTGTCAAGCAGCAGCTGCTTCAGCCGGCCACTAGATGGAGCCATGGTGTCTCAATTAGTTCAGGAACAAACATCCTGGGGCTTTCATTCCACAACAAATGCTGTCAAATTGAGTTACACATGAAAAGAAAAAGGGAAAGAGCTGCTCTAAATATGTCCTGGGTCTTTCATAATTCTGAAGGACTCCTAATTTCAGACCATCCACACACGGATCCACCTCTGGGGAGCTGATGCTTTCTCCTAGCTAACCTATTTTCATGTGTGACAATTTATCCAAATTCATTTATCATCAGTCTTGAGTAAAACAAAAACAACAGCCTCTTTAGGACTCTCTCAAATTGCTTATTAATCCGTTTCTTCTCCAAATATCAGATCTGCAGCTGACACCAGCTTTGCCTCCTACAGAACCCTAGTATAGGTTTGACTCCACTATCTTAAACAATATTAAAATCATTCATCATGATCTAAACCTGTGCTGAGAGTCGGGGTCCATTTTTCTGAGCATGCCTGACAGCATCATGAACAAGCCTGTGAATTCCCAGAAGCACTTGCTCCAAATCCTGAGGTCCATGCATCCTTGCTGACAGGCCCTCCAGCGAGCGTACAAATTCCCTCCAGTGGCTGTCAATCTCTGCCAGGCTTGCCAAACACCCCCGCATCACGTTGAGGCAGTAGCCCATGCAAGGTCTGGATTGGGTTAAGCCCTGTGGAGCAAACATTACTGCGGGATCAGTGCTGCTGGTAAAAAGTTTCATTAATTCAGATCAATACACTTGCCTCAGAGACATCCATCCATACCTGGCAATGAGGGCAGTAGTGCATCTTAAGTAGGGCCCGTCTGCACTCACGGCTTAGTTGCAAGTGGTCCGTGGTATTGATGATTTCAATTCCCAGGTGCAGCGCCTGAAGAAGAAGCTTCCCAGAGACGCCGGAGCGACCGATCTGATCAGCCAGGTGGCCGGGCACCCCACCAAACGGTCTGACTTCACGGCTTATTGACCTCACACACTCAGTGTAACCCGGCGATGTGTCACTGTGGCTCGGGCTGATGAAGTGATTGTAGACCAGCGGGAAGAGAGCATCAAAGAACCGCTGCACTAACTCATCGACACTGAACTCAGATCCCAACAGGAAGAGGCTAATGTCAGTGAAGAGTTCCCGCACGGGGCCCGTAGCCTGATCAGCCATGCTGTGGTACAAGTCCTGGAAGAGGTTATTGGTGTAATTCTCCGCCTGCCACAACAGGGCTTCAAAGGCGTCTGTGAGACAGACAACAGGAGAGAGAGAGAGAAAGAGAAAACAGAGGAAGAAAAGATTTCATATTTCCGTGTTTCATTTTTAAAGTCAGATTTCCCTGGCCAATGGGAGTAGGATATTCAGAAATGCTTCAACAGAGCTTCTAATAAAAGGCTAAAACTGCTGAACAGAGCTACATACACAATACAATACACTTACAGAACCTCTACTCCCATAATACTGAATCAAGAGAAAGAGAAGAGAACAAGAGTCTGTAGGGCTCCCAGCATGGGCTGCAGCTCCCCACATCTTTCCAGAGATAGAGAGAGGCGAGTACGTGCAGGGAAGCTATTTTTTTGTCTCTAATCAAAAGTTGAGCGAACAAAGAAAAATGGCAAAGAAAGAGACTCCAACACACTTGCGTGGAGACCGCTGTGATCCATAATATGAACGGAGCTTCAGTATATATGCAGCGTTTAATTGCTGAGGTCATCCAATTAAAATCCTAAGAGAAAAATAAATGATGTCCATTTAATCTGAACATAGCACACATGTATACTCCAAGACCATTTAAAATAATGCGTACCATGATTTATCAATTGCTCTTTGTTTTTCTTTCAAAATAAACCTGTTATTGTTCTGAAAAGAACACACAGAGTCACGCTTTACTGTAGGATTTCCTTAATATGATACGAGAGCGCCTCTATGTTTTCCCCTAGAAGGAGGAATAATCCTAGCACAATAGAAAATGGTTCACAAGGGCAGTAAAGCTGGCCTTTATCCCTTTGTCTCTTTCTTGTCTCAGCTTATACCTGAGCCACGGCCAGTCTCACATCATGTGCTTGTCATGAGTTGTGAGGCAAAAGTAAGGGCGAATGCCTGGAGCTACCTAGGGGGGCCGAGAGTCTGAGAGCGGGTAACCAATGTGATGAGGGCTCAGACTGTCCAATGCTGCATAATGCGCATCGATGCGGAAAGATTGACCGGAGAGCCCCCCCAGTGAGGGTGACTGCGAGGGGGGAACAGAGCGGGGCCTGGCATGCCTACAGGCACACCATCTCAAGAGGCAGCATTAAACAGTGAGTCACCAGGAAAAGAATGTGATCACAGGTCTTCTGTGATCTTGAGACTCAAAGATGTGTGTTTATGTGTGAATGAAAAAAGAAAGCTGCACCTCCTACACAGCAAGAGCTCTGGTCAGAGAGCAACATGAAAAACGGGGAGAGCGTACGTAAAAAAACCGACAGACAGGAGCAGAAGCTGTGGGGGTGTAAAGCGCGTGTGTGTGTGTGTGTGTGTGTACACGCATGTGTATGAAACAGATAGTAGACAGGCATGCAGACAGGCAAAGGAACAGAAAGAAATATGTGCTCACAGAGTACAGTTTGAGATTATTACAGCCTCAGGTGTACAAAGCAGAGCAGGCAGAGTTATGAAGGGTCCCACAGGGATTACAGTGCATGCTTCAGGGAGGGGGGGGTTACCGCGTTAGATTATGGAGTTAATGAATCCCACCTGTCAAACCACGTAATGAATTTCTGTGCAGTAAACAAATTTGTCTCTGCTTTATCTCGCTCACGCTTTCGCCTTCTTCTGTTCCCTAGGACAGACTCTCTCGTGATAGGTACATGAAAGGAAACTCAAAAGGCTTGAATAATAAGCTGATCAGGAATTCTGCTGTGTAAACTGGTCCACGGCACCAACACAAAAGTTGTAAATGTTAATTTTTCATCAACGATAGGGAGTGGGAAGCAGAGCCTCTCACGTGAAGACCTTGTCCAATAGCCAGGCTTCTGGGTAAGCCTGAGGACAGAAATAATAAAGGGGTGGGGGGGTAGGAAAGAAAAATAATGTGGAAGAGATATGTGGAGGATGAGAAGGAGGCACATTTTTAATTTTTTGAGAAAAATATTTGAGCCCAACACTGTGTTAGTTTAAAACTGCTGAAACCAATGTTTTCATTAGCAAACGAGCGCCCAAGCTACACTGCCAAAAATATTCACTCGCCTGCCTTCACACACGCATATAAACTTGGGTGGCATCCCATTCTTAATCCATAGGGTCTAATATGATGTTGAGCCCACCCTCTTCTAGGTAGGCTTTTCGCAAGGTTTAGGCATGTTAGTGGGAATTTTTGGCCATTCTTCCAGAAGCACACTTGTGAGGTCAGACACTGATGTTGGATGGCTCACAGTATTTGCTCTAATTCATTCTAAAGGTCTTCTGTCAGGTTGAGGTCAGGACTCTTTGCAGGCAAGTCAAGTTCTTCCACACCGAACTCACTCATCCATGTCTTTATGGACCTTGCTGTGCATGGTGCGCAGCCATGTTGGAACAGGAAGGGGCCATCGCCAAACTGTTCCCACAAAGTTGGGGGCATGAAATTGTCATGTAATTGTAGAGGCAGTCTGCATGCCTAGGTGCCTGATTTTGTAGATCTGTGGCCATGGAAGTGATTGGAACACCTAAATTCAATGATTTGGATGGATGAGTGAATACTTCTGAGAATACAGTATTTCACATAGTGACAAATCTTGGTTCAACTGCCACAGTTCATGCCAGCTTTTAGAACAATAAAATAGGCACTGACAATAAAACAAACAAACAAAGACAGCAATCAGTTGGTCAGCTTACAAGACTGGCGTTTATGTCTAAAAATGTTGATGCCATATGAAAGTTTCATCTTACATGTTTCATTTTCAGTGTTTGATTGAGGTCAAATTAGAGCCTCAGTGATGTATCAGCAGGCCAGTATTAGCTATTTACCAATCTATAGCATTGTCATTTGTAGCAGCTAATAAATTAAAGTTTTAAGTAGTAAAGAAGAACCCAGAGAAACACCCTTCAGCCAGGTTATTAGTGTCGATGTTGCATAGCTCCTCCACCAGAGGGCACTCTGACACTTCCCTGTTGGCAGCGCAAGTGTAACAGAGTCAGGCAGAGCAGAAATGAGTAAATAAATAGCAACCCATGACAAATGTTAGGGAAATGCTAGGTTTATATTTCATGTGTCTGAAAGAAAATATATATACAATATATATCACCCAATATTTATAAATACAAGTATCAGATTTAAATCACCAAGTAAGAGAATCAGTCAGGCTGTACCAAAAATATCAAGTTAGGTTAATGGAAAGGTCAGGGTTAAAGTTAATCCCCTCCACATAAGCAATTCAAGATATGATACAGTATTCTGAAGTGGACCTGTGAAGCGTGATGATAAAAATGAACAAGAACACATTAACAGCCGTCTGTTAGGAGGGGTGTACTATCCATCTCTGAGCTCATAACTTTTAAACTGCACATACTCTACATTTTAGTTCTTCAATATTTCTAATTCTCTGCACTCATACAAAAGCATTTAAATAAAACCTTTAGAGGGTGTGTTTCTGTCAAAGCCCAGGATGCTCCAATGCGCCTGTGTGTGTCCTGACTGTCAATGACCCTGCTGACTGGGGCGAACATGTTTGCATTTCTGGGGATGGGAGGAGGAGATGCTGAAGCAGCATGATTGAAATCACCGCGGAGTGACTTTTACTGAATGTCTGCTCTTCTTAAGTTAACTACAGCAGCTGGATACATGTAAATACTGTCTTATTGCCACACGAGTAAAATGCAAGACAAAAAAAACCTTTATATTCAACCAGTTAAGGAATATATAAATATGGGGAAAATCAGAAGAAATAAAAGGGATCTGGCCACTGAATGGGTTGGCTTACACTTAGACTCTACCCATATATAAAATTCAAATGTAGAAGTGGGAAATGAGAGCTTGAGTTAAATTCCACAAAATGAAGAAGAACAAAACTCTAAAAGCATGTAGCATGTTAACTAATGTCAATTAAAAAGTAGAATTTTCAATGCATCTTGTGCATCATTTGGAGTCACTAGAAGCCATTACAGCATGCCACCCATCAAACTGCACAGATGTCTCCCTCGCCTGCTTGCATGGTAAATAAACTGATATATGAACATTTCATGTTTGAAAGCTCAAGAGTCCGTGGCTATCATCCAGATATATTGGCTATTATATCACAAAGGCCCCTCAGTCGAATCCCCTTGTTGCTGAGCTTGTCCATGTCTAAAAGGCTTTTAAATTTGATCCCATTTTCCTCCTTTCTTCCATAATTGCTGCTCTTCTCATTTTCTTTAATGTAGGATGATCTGGTTAACTGTGGCAGGGGCAGCTAACGGAGTGATGAGTTACACTTGAGGTCAGAGCCTCTGGCACTTCACACTAAAACAATCATTTTTCTTTGACTCCCTTATGTTATCTCTCTGCATCTGATTGGGCCGGGGGGTAACGGTGATACTCTGATATTAAGTAAGCAGAATCATATCTGAAACAATTAAATCATTACCGCTGTTACACTGATATACAATAAAACTAAACGGTCAACAACTTGAAGAGGTAAACTGATAATTAGATGTTGATTGGTTCCTTCTCCACCAGAGGGAGACATTTTTGTATTCAAACGTGCATCTGTGACATCTGCACAGCCTGCTAAATTGACATGTGTTGCATGCTCCCTCTAACTACTACCCACCATCTCCAAAACAACCAGCCAACCACAAATTACTGATCCAGATTCCCAGATATATGAAATATAAAGAAAACATGCTCCAGCAGCAGATTTGCACGCATACTCACACATCACCTGTGAGTAATCCACTGCAGAAGATTTTCCCCATTCACCGAGCTGCTGCAGTCACCCTGATTTGTTCTGGGTGTCAAATAAACACCCACATGTACCGAAATGTATTAGCCGCAGTGCAGTCAAATTCAGTGTGTTATTGAATA
>VUQK01016197.1:0-11036 GCA_015106715.1 Bujurquina vittata
GGAAAAAAAAACAAAAAAAAAAAAAAACGAGGGATGAGGAGAAAGATACACCTGAGAGGAAAAAACTAACCAAAAACTGGCAGGTCTGAGCTTCTGACCACAAACACCAAATTATAAGAATGAGTCATTATTTAAATGCCTTAAAGGCAGTGCACCGATTTCTGTTGTCTCAGAAAGAGCCAAAAGTCTCAAGACATTTTATTAACATGCTTTGAGCCAGTCAAGTTTTGACGCAATGTATACCTTTGTCTTAATTCTACCGCTCTTAAACCCATTACAGTGTCATTTTTTCTTTTAATTAGTGTATAATTTTTGCATTGTATATATTTTTTGCTGTTGTTCAGCGTTTTCTTTTTCTGTTTTTAAATTGGCATATTATCAGACTGTTTTTGTAAAAAGCACTACATAAATAAATGCTTTCCTTTTGCTTCTGGGAAATGAATGATATCTTTAGTTTGATTATTTTTAAGTGTTATGTTTTGGAGAAGTTTAAACCTTTGATTATTATACGCTGTTACGCTTATTTAATCAGAGAACTGGCTAAGTCTTGGTTTTGCCTCATTCTACATTTGGAGCTAGAAAGAGTGGTTTCACACATTTGTAGTTTCTCTTTCATATTAAAAGTACTTCCAGTTTATATCCAGCTGAAACTGACCATGTATGGTTCTTTTTCACGTTTCTTTAGCAGTGAATTAAGACTGCAGTGTTATATTCAGGTGATCCAGCACGGAAACCAAACTGTCCTGAGATGAAACATCATTCATGTCAAGCTCTCCATGTGGGTGGTCCAGCAACCAGATGGATGCAGACATTTTGCAGTCATGCTCTACTGCATACATCAGGCATAACCATATCGGTAGATGACTGCACTAATTAGTCAGTCTTTTTTTAAAAATTCATTAATTGTCTACTTTGGGAACGGGGCCAGTACAAGGAAGAAGAACTTAAATATCACATATAACATCAAGCTGATCAGCATTACAGCAATGGTGAGAGGTTTAGGTTTGATCAATGGAGAGATTCAAAGAAATTCATATTGGAAGATCTAACCCTAAACCCTTCTGCACCTGAAGTAGCAGTAAAGACCCTAGAAGACACAAACCACACTGACATTTGCATTAAAAAAACGCTCATTCAAGAAGAAGAAGAAGGAAAAAATTGTCTAAAACAAACAATACAATCTAATACTAATCTAATACACCACTCCTGGAGAAATCCCAAAGTAGTTTCCAACACTGTTCCTTGTCGTCGACCCCTACAGTGACCTATAAGCTTCATTTAGGAAGGAAAAGCTGCAGCGGCCCCTGCTTCATCATTAGCTTACTGGAAAGCTACTTAAGTCCTGAGTGTGTGAGAGGAAGAGAGGGCAAGACACATAGAAACGCTGTGATCGGGAAGATGATACAGCTCAATAAACTAATCCTGAATAAATCGTATTCCACAAAAAATGCATGAATCAGAGCTATAAAGTTAACAACTTCAAGAAATCGCAAGAAGTATCCAAGAGAAAGAGGCAAGATGGGTCTGAGTAGTAAAGATGTGAGCGGTGCACTGAGTGATGTATCATGGAAATTTTGAGGTACAAAAATGTAACATGACACGAGTGTGCCAAACAATTAGGACAGCCCAATAAGCTATCTGAATGATGCAGACTACCTGGAAATTTCAGAGTACTTCCTCTAACGTCTCAAAGTGGATGTAGAGGAAGCGAGTGGAGACGACCCAGATGGTGCAGATACAAACCCTCCTCCCTGCTGGCATACTGGCTACACACACACACACACACACACACACACACACACACACGTTGGATAAAAGAGAAGCTCACAAAGCTCTCCTCTCACTGCTGTTGCTGAGGCTGCTCTTTCACTACAGTATGAACAATAGGTGGTAGGTTGGTGGATTCAATTGTAACAAACCAAATCTTAAGCAGCTCCCATTGTGGATTTCTCTAACACAGACAATATTTGTTTTTAATGATAACCATTTCAAGTTTAGAGGGCAGAAAAACGTGTGTAACTATACACTGCATACAAAAAATGGATGGAGCTTTCAGTGTCTGGAAAGTGAAGCCAATGCAGTGCCTTTTAAACCTGCATTCTTCCTGATGGCCAACAGGCTCTTCTGGTTTCAAAATAACATAAATTAGTCTATGAGAAAACAGCAGTCGGTTGCATTTACCTGTGACCTCAGTGAACATTTTCTCACTGAGTTGTTGCTAGTCAGCTAATTTCAAGTTTAATTCAACACGACATGATTTTGATTTTGTAATTCATGTTCCTCAAATGGAGAGTAAAGGAGGTTGTATGGCAACAACTAGCAATAATCAACAATGTGAAGGGGGCGGGTCCTATGTTAAAACTTTCTCAACTTTGAGGTGAACCATTAAAAACACTACCGCATGCAGCATGATATTGCTCACTGAAGCATGAGAGGGTGGTAAATATATTTAAAGGTTATGTAAGACTAAAATGACCACTAGCAGCCAGCCACCATAGAAAAAAATGGATGCATGACAAGCAAATCACTTTATGTGTTGATTAGGATTTAGGGTGGCACTACAATTGAACTGACAAGCAGCTGTTGTGTGTACTGTATGTATTGTCTCTTGGTTTCTTAGTCAGTTCCACCCTCATCCATCACTTCCTGTTTCAAAAAGATTTCAAGCTCAAGGCTTCAAGATAGGATCTTACTAACCAAAGGGTGACATTACTTCTAACAAATAATCCCATAATATCTATCACTACATGCCTTTCTAAGATTTCCATTATGTATGTTACGACTAACTGTTGATTTGAGTAGCTAATCAACACCTAATGATGACTTCTGAGGTTTGACACAATTATACAATGCCTGCAGAGAAAGGGTTTTGAGAGTCAAACCTTCCATAAAGTAAAAAATCTCTTTAAGTTATGCATTATTTCAGCTGTAATCAGTTGTCGACTGGGGCACTCGTGTTCGGCTAGGATTCACCTCAGCTAATGCGGGTCAATGAACTGAACCTCTCAACTGTATGTATGAAAACAGTATCCTTTGGGGCATTTTAATGCAAATATATGACACATAATATGACCACTATGTAGTTAACATACCGTACTCATATTAAACAAAATTTCAAAGGGTGCCATATATGTTATGTAGCAGAAATTAAAACAGCTGATATCTATGTGATACACAGATATAATCTATAGATTTACATTGCAAACCAAGTTCACCAGTATTAGCCAACAGCTTAGCACGCCACTGAAACTGAAAATCAAAGACAGACGTGGTCTGCCTGGCATCGGCATCTTGGTGTTCTTGTGAAGACTGAATGATGACAGTGCACAGGGTACCAATTTGTCAATTAGATGCGTGAGACAGGAGACCCACCCAAACTCATACTCTGCTTTAATTACCTTTTAAAACTTTTGGAGAACCATAACTACCAAAAAAAATATCATGTTGTTTTCAGTAAGTTTTACAAGCAGCAACTGAGCGCATAAGCTTGTCAGTAAAGTCTTTACTGTGGTCACAGATCAATTGACTCAAAGGGCAATTTTCCCACAGAAGTATAAACAGTACTTTTTGAAACCACAAGAGACCCCCCCACCCCACACAATGGAAAAAAAATACAGGTTTAAGGCACTTCAGGACTGGCTTCACTTTTGATACCCGGAAACTATATCTATCTTTTATGTGGAGTGTATGAGCCTGAAATAAAATCTGCAAAGGTTGGGTCTGTCATTGAAATATAAATAATGATTAAAACCAAAGACACAGCACTGTTTTTAGAGGAACAAGAATTTTCAACAATAAGTCTACACTGTATATAAGCTGAAAAGAAGCTCTCTAAAATGCTCCCAAGCTAAAATCTACAGTCCTTGCTTACTGTTACCAAGTAACCATTTATTTGCAGTGATATTTTCTGTGAAAGTTGAGAAAATGTGAATAGGTGTAATGTAATGTATGATGATGACTTGTATTGGTGGTAATAAATTTTCATATGAATCAATTTACAAGGAGCATAGAGCAGTTGTCAGTAACCAAAAAAAAGCCTGGCAAGATGATTTGGGCTATCAAAACAAAAAGTGCTACCTAACAGTCCTCAAATATTCAATCTGCTTAGCATAAAATTAACATAATATGAAAACGGCAATTTCCCAGAACTACCACCTCAAAAAAGCTTTCTCAGCTTCACACAAATTAAGCAATTGTTTGGCTGTAGTACACTGAAATCGTACAATTTTGGGCTGAAGAATAAATTACTGCACCTACACAAACATCAAAATTATATTGGAAAAAGGACTAGCACTACTTGCTGACAGGTACACATGAATAACTTCATCACTGACCTTAGAGCATCATCGTGTGGGTGAGATGGCTCTCCAAACACAGTATTATAAGAACAGCTGAAAGCAGTGTGTCCATGATAGGAAAATGTCAGTTTTCCACTAATTACAGGATGTGTCTGAAATGCTTTAGCTAGAGTAAATACAGAAAAAAAAATGCATACAGTGATGTGGAAATGTCACTTCAGATTATAAAGCTGGGAGAGAACTGACAAGACGTCTTCTTCAAGAGGCCACTCCCTCTCTGCAAAGAACAGCCCCTGAATGCTGCCTCATAACAACTCAGCAGTTTATTTATAACATCCCACAGTGAGTGTGCTCATGAGAATATCTTCTCATGCAGGCTACACACACCTGTCCTGAAATATAGGACTACTGTGCTGTGTGAACTACCAGCTGGATACATACATTACATAGCTGCACAGCAGTGAGTGTGGCTGCATGCCTGGCCACATTAAGGGAGAAACATGGCACTCAAAGAATCCTTGGAAATCTATGGGAGGATTATGCAACAGCAAATATGGTGACACACGTACAACTCCCAGGGGGAAAAAAAGATTGTAGGGGCAAAGTACGCAAACCTTTTAAGCAGGTTTTTATCAAATTATACTGCTGATTCTATATATAAAGAGGGGGTCAGTGAAAGAACCATCCTCTGCACCACTTACTGCAGTAGTTCCCCAATGGTGTGACTACAGTGTGAGGCAAGACCAGGCATGCTTTGGGATTTTGCATCAACCAAACAAATCAAAGTTGAATAAAATTAAAGTATCATGTTCAGTCAACATGCTAAAAATGTGCTATTAAAAGACTACATATGACAAAAAGATAAAATCAATCATATTTGTCTGAACACCACCGACTTACTGGGCAGGGAAGCACCCTCTCTATAAACTCTTTAGCTGCACTACAGGAAATCTTTCCTACCTCATACCATAATACCTGTATTTATTTGTTTAGAGTTTTACTCACTCATCCTTGTTACAGCATTAAATTGGCTACTGTAACATGCATTTCCCATATTTAGGAAGAATAAAGTAAATCTCAGTTTATTCTTTCTGTTCCCCACTGAAATAAAAGCTGATTAGTTATTTTGTAGCAGTATTTAATCAAATAAGTTCCTAGAGGCATTTAAAGACAGCAGCCAAGTGGTTTCTATGAGAATTTTATGTTTCATTTATTTTTAATATTTAAAAAAAATGCTGTCATCCTTTTGTCTATTTGAGGGAACAAACCATTAAGGATGAATTTTAAAGACTATTAAAGTAGGGAATAACAGAATGGAACAAGCCCAAAAGCTGTAGGGTTAGGGAGGGGGGGTGCCCAAGAAAAAGGGGCAAAAAATAAAGAAAGAGGAGAAACCCTCAGTTTTCTCAGCTGGCTCAGCAGTGGGGTGAGGTGAGCTGAGGGGGGATGGAAGGAAATGAGGGAGGGCTGAGGCAGGCTGGGTGACCTGGGCCTTTGTTGGCAGATGGTGGGAAGCGCCACCTTGGCCTCTCTCTCTCTGAATGCTAAGCAGTAGTGCCATTGTCTGGCAAGCGCAGCAGCAGACGCATGCGCTTGGGATCTCTCTGGCAACCACGAAGAGACAAACTGCCCCCCTCACCCCTCCATCACACGCATGTGCACCAACAGGACCCACGATGACACACAATAACATCCTCCAAGACAAAATTCCCACACACGAGGCCAGACACAGAGTAACATGATCCCACTCTCCTGACCTGTAAGGTCAAAACAGTGAGAGGTCAGACAGGCGGCAACACTCAGGAGAGTCTGTTTACATACAGACATGAAACTCAAACACTGTACAGTCCGGTGCATTCACAGGACCATCCCAGGAATCTGTCAAGTAACACAGAGGTCCCAGATAAAAACTGGCGTAGCTTATTTTTTTAATTTCACTGATTTGCTGCAGATACAGTTTAATTTTACTGCTAACTCCCATTCTACAACACATTATAATTTATCACACAAAGAGCTTTCTAAATCTGATAAAATTTAATACCCCACCACCAAAAAATGCACACTCCAAAATAACTACCGAGGTGAACACCTCTTGAACCTACACTGTCAACAAATACAGACCCGCATTTAACAGCCAAACATCGGAACCAACATTTACTCGCCTTCTTGACTTTGTTTATGCTGCTGAATAACATGATTCAGTATGACTTTGACACGTATTTCATTAGAAAGTGTGTTTCCTCCCTGGGGGCTTTGACGTTGCAACAGGTGTAAGATGATAATCTTTTTTCTATACCTAACCAAATGGTCTAACACTAAAACAAGTGATTTCTAATGATAATAATATATATAAACCAATACAAGAGGTATCAAATCATACTGTGTGGGACTTTGTTTTCCACACACAAAAAGTAACAATAACTAACAAAAAAAAGCAAATAAACTAAAAAAAATTATATTGGTGTTGGGTAAACCGTCAATTTAAACCCTGTATTGGTTCACAATTTCAGAATCAGTGCATGTTTATCAACTACAAAAGTAATATGATTATACGTCATAAAAGTAGGTTTTATTTGCTGCTGTGTATGATATATTCAAAAGTACTGCACTGTCAAATTGATATAAGATTTGCATATGTACAGGGTTTTTCCTGGCTCATAACGAGCCTTTTGTGGGAGGCTATGCAAGGATCCATGCACTTAAAGCAATTTATCTGCATTACCTTAGTTAAGAGAAATCTAAGCCTTTCTGCCATTTTGAAAGGCAAAAATTTATTCCATGCTTCACTAAATTAAAAATCCACTTAAAAAAAAATTGAAAACATGATTATTTCTCTTATCTGGGTTAGGGTCATGGGGGCAGTAGTCTCACTTACCCAGCCACCACTGCCAGCTCTTCCGGGGACACTGAAGTAATCTCTCCAGAGCGTCTCAAGTCTTGCCCTGGGTCTCATAATCGGACAAACCCGAAGCACAGTCTCCTTGTCAGGTGCGAGTAGTGGGTCTAACTCTACCTTTCCATGGTAGTGGTGGTGTCTGTGTGCCCAAGTAGTCCCAGAAGCTTTGATGTCATGGGCAATATGCCCCGTTAGGGTCTCCGGAGACAAACTTATCCTGGGTGAGAACCAGACTATGTGCGGTACATAACCCCCCCCCTGCAGAAAAGGAAATCAAGGGAGCCAGTTACCTTGCCCAGGATACTGGGGCCCCGCCTTGCAGTTAGACCAATGGAAGGGTCTTGGTGAACCCACACGCTGTGAGCCCACCGCTCAGACGAGCCATTGGGGTTCAGTACAAGATGGATGGCATTCAGGAGGAGAGGCCCTGGCAGTCGGATCTCCGATTGCCATAACTAGCTACAGAGATACCATAAGATCTTTTTGCTTTCTTTTCGCATATTCTCATATTAATTCAACTCAGTTTAAACCCACAGTTCAACCTCAGTCACGTGTGCCCCACCTGCAGCGGCTCCATTACACATAGTTTGAGAACTACTGGCTTACAGTGTTTTAGATTAAATTAAACTGAACAAGTTCCATGATATTATCTTCGTTAACTATAACCCATTAATGATGTTTCAAAGCTTGTAGCAAGAATCCGTCTTATAAAACAACCAGCATTTATGTTATATGGGGATTCACATTGTACAAAGACACAGACCTAGACAACTAGAATAGTTGTAACAGATCAATCCAATGCCATTCCATAAACAAGGTTAAGCCAAGGTTTAATAATCATAACTTACATTTACACCCAAAGTAGGTTCCTTTTATGTAACTGTCTCTCTTAAAGTTTTAAGTAGGTAAGTGGAGGTGGAGCATTTCTGTACTCAGATGGTAGGCCCTTACTATCATGCAGCTGAAAGTAGGTTAAGCAAATACAGCAGCAATTACAAAAACCATGAGTGTCAAAAGAGGACACAGCACAACAGAGAGGCCATTTCCTTTTGTGTTAGGTTTGATTTACACATAGTCAAATAATAATGATAATAACAAAAAACACACTGCAAAACAAAAGAAAACTTTACACTACCACCTGCTAAAACTAATTACTTTCTGCCCCTTACAGATGTCATAAACGCAGGGTGGCTGTAGTCGTGGGAAGCAGGAAATCAGGTTGAGACATCACACCCCTAAGCTAAGCCACAGCAAAATCTGTCAGATCACAAAAAGACGCATCTTTTTGCCACTGGCAGCCTGGAAACATCAACTTAATCCTCTCTCATACACACTACTGACACCATACTGTAAATAAAACACAAGTTGACATAACCACTATGACTTCACTACACCAAAATGAGGGTAGAGATTAATACTGGGCCATCCCTGAGTACACCGAAAGGGAAGTAAAAGCAAGAAGGCCATAATAATAATTATAATTATATAGGCTTTGCGTTTGTATAAATTACACATTGAATACTCAGAGGCAGATTTCCAGAAGAACAAATGTCGAAATGGTAGTGAAGGAATTTTGAGGTTTCTAAACCAGAACTGATTGTGATCGTCAAGACGGTCATTAAAACTAGCGAGCATCTTTCTTGACTGCTGTCATCCTGACAGCTCAGCCCTGCCAGGATGCACATAAAAAGCTAATGTTAATTTGAAACTGGAAGCTGTGTGCATTTCCCACAAGCCGGGCCTAAATGTTAGGCACTACCATTAGCTCCGTCACACATATTAAAGCCACAGGAAGCTGTACTGCTCTGCGACGCTGCATTCACGGACCTGGGCACTTGCTAGCATTAACTAGCTGGCACCGTAAGCTGGGCTTCTGCACCTTGCTAGTCAACAACCAAAGCTGAACAAAGCCGGTAACCAGTGTTGAGAGACATCGGTGGCGCTTTACTATACCTAATAATTCCTCTTTATTTACCATTATTTTATACTCCTACTTTTTTTGGATATGTCAGCGATATTTGATAATCAGTGGTGTAGCGTTAACTGCCCCCCAAATTAAACTCAGTTCCCCGTTGGCTTGAAACCGGCTTCACGAGCTAACTTTAGCACAGTTAGCTAGCTAATGGTCCCCTCCCCTCCCAGCTCCCTCCAAACGAAACCATCATCCCCACATCCAACCTTTGCTATCAATCACTAATTAAACATCTGCATGTGCTACTGCCACAAGGGAAAATTAAATGCATTAAAACACAAGCAATTTCTGCGTTACCCACGTCAAAGGATACTGAGGTGGCTGTACAGCGCCGGGCTGAGGAGCTGTAGGGGCTCCCGGCGGCAGAGAGGTCAGGGTAGCCCGCAGTTGGCTCGAAGAGGGGCCACTTCCAGGTCCGCTAACTGCGACAGCGGCGGGTTTGGGGACCACTTTCGGTGGCAAACTCATCGCAAAAAAATCAACAAATAAAAACAATACCTTAATAAATACTGATACAAATAACGCCTAGCCTGCATACATAGAGCGAGCGTTGCGGATTCTTGAAGAAGGCCCCAAAATCCCTTTAACGAACTGGGATAACGAAGCTCGAACAGCAACACAAGCGTCTTTTTTCATGGAAAGTCGCTGTTAGGATCAGCGGTGCTATTCATGGGGACGGTGGGAGGTTTAGCCTCCCTCGCCCGTCCGGAACCTCTGCGGATCCGGCTCGGTTCGTTTCTTTTAAACGAAAAAAACAATCGCCGCGATCTTCAACCTCCCTCGGCGATCTACCTTTTCTTCTCGGCAATTGTGTTTTCTATCATTTTTTTCTCACATAGATGAGAGACTTCGCCAACATGGCGTTGCGGCCGCTTCCAGCAGTCCGGGCAGGACAGATGATTCGGCAATCCTCGGCCAGTTACGGAATCGCTCGGCTAATCAACTGACCCTCAATCAAAACACGAAAACAGCGTGGTTTACGCTCCCAAACTGTGTACGGAAACAGTGGTTGAATATTTTAAAACCCAGTTTCAAATCCATAAATAATAAAGGTGTCATTATGTCTGTGATTGTTTATCAATAAACGCTTCCGCTTTTATTATTATAAAAATTAATCTAATGAGATTGCACGGGTGTTTATTGTAATTTAAGCGTCTGTATGGTCAAAAATAATCATATTACGTATTTAGCTTTAGAAGAAGTACCTGCGTTGTACCCCAGGACTTGTGTGTTATCACTGCCATCTACTGTTCTTCCGTCTGCTGTGCATCAAGGCGTTCCTCTTAGAGCAGGGGTAGGCAAACTTCGGCCCGAGGGCCATACCCGGCCCGTTGGTCTTTTGAATCCGGTACAGAATTGCCCATGTCAAATCATATCATAATTACGACTGATGTCGAGGATTCTGAGAATTGCTACAACAAAACTAAGGCCAGATTTTGATGCACTGGCAAAAACAACACTGTTCCCACTAAAAGTAAATGTAAGTATTAACATTGTAATGCATTTTTTATGTTTATGTTGGCCCAGCCTGCCTGTCAAATTTCAAAAGGTCAATGTGGCCCCAAAGCCAAAATGTTTGCCCACTCCTGTTTTAGAGCCTAGCGTAATTTCAAGTGGGCCAGACCAGTAAAACCATTGGATAAAAACAAAAGTGTTCCTGATTCACCCAATTTTTTAGTGCAGGAGTTTGAAACATAGGGATTGGGAGCTAAGAGCAGTTCAAACTGATGCATTTGCAAGGTGTGAAAATTGCAGTTAAGTCATAACACCATCCATCCATCCATTTATCTTTTTTTTTTTTTTTTAAAAAAAAAACAGGGGATACCCATATTTAAAAAAAGGATTAAAAAAACGTTTTTTTTTTTAAACA
>VUQK01016198.1:0-12469 GCA_015106715.1 Bujurquina vittata
TGTCAGCCTGATTACAGTTTAGATAATAGGTGCCAAGCATCAAGTCATGATTCTCCCACTCTCTCTTACACACACACACGCACACACACACGCACACACACACACACACACACACACACACACACAGAGGGAGCATGTATCTTCCAGACTGAAGAGCCTGAGGTCAGTCAGGCTCAGAGTTTTTTCAGCACCTAAACTCTTTCATCCTCTGCCTCCTCTTCATCCTCCTCCTCCTCTGTCTGTTGGATATTTAGAAGCTGTCTTTACTTTCCTCCCTGCTCCTCTTTTCTTTCTCTGAAGCTCAGCTCTGACTCGGCCCTCAGACTCTAAAATCATTTTTCTTGTCTTTTCATCATCTCCAACTGTCCTTAATTTTAATTATGTAAGCAGATGAGGAGCACATTAAAGCACCTTCAGCTCAGTCTGAAGACATGCAGCCCTCTCATTTATATAAATGAAGACAATCTGTCGAAGCTCCTCAGAAAGGCAGTGAAATGCTTTACAGACCTCTAAATCTTTTATTCTGATAATCCAGCTGGATTTCCTGGTGTGTAGTTCTTTTCACGGGTGCCCGCCTTCATAGAACCGAGTGAAGTGACCCAAACTGTAATGTGCCGAAACCACAGAAGGCAACGAGCTCTCTCTTCATTCTCTCGGGTGAAGACCTCACTGACCTTCAGAAAAGGTTGGACACTTTACATTATTGACTCTGGCTGGAGCAGGCTGGAAACATCAGTCCTTTTACCGCACTTTAAATGAATAAATACAGTTTTAGGCTCTGCTCTGCTGCCCCAACACAGCTGAGTGTGTAAATCAAACCAAACTGTGAAACAAAAGTAAAAGTAATATATGAAAAATAACTCGAATACACCCAAAACTATTTGTCCAGCCTCCGGACGTCTCATCTCTGTGTGGTTTTTGAGCTGCTCTGCAGAGAACAAGAAGCAGAAAATTGTCTTGATTGGCTGCTGGTAATCACTCTGTCATCATCCAGCAGTACAGGGGTTACATTTATTTCACTTTAATAACATTAGCAACATTCAAGCTGCATTATAGTGTGAGATAAACATTGTAAGTATTTATATATCAAAGTACAGCTGCACACTCTGAGCTGAAGTAACCTAAATCTGACTTTATTGTGGCTTTTGTGTGTTCAAAAAAAATCCTGCCACTGCTGTGGTAAAATTGATGGTTGCCATCGCCTGTAAAAAAAAAAGAGCACATAATAGCTTTCAAACCTTCACATTTGAGCCAGATGTGCGCCTGCAGGTCCTGCTGTCGGCTCTTTGTGGGGCCAAGTCAAATTGGCTGAAAAGTGCTCCCCGTCGTGCAGCTTTTACTGCACATAATGTGCGCCTGTATAATGGAACTGTAAGTCAGGCAAAACAGAAATAAAATACAGCCTGAATTATGGCTGAAAGTACTTTCCATCTGCAAATAGGTTTTCCATTAACTGTAACAACAAAAATATTGAGAGCAGTGAATCAGCGCGGCGCATCAGCAGCTTTGAGGACATCGCTCTTCATTTCCCGCTGCAGTCTTTCCAAGTGCACTGTTTTACCATGAAGCTCTGAAAGGACTAAATGGATTTGGGAACGTCTTAAATGAAAGTAAAGTGAGAAGGAGCCATTTGACTGAGGCTTCTGTGAATGAAATATGTGCTGAAATGTGTCATTAAAGAAGAGGACAAAGCAGGGTTGCTGATTTCTGATGACCGGTGTCATTAGGTTCATGAATAAACAGCATCGTCCTCAGAGAAGCTTTTCATAAACACATAATGAAAGCATCGTCAGGCCGAGGTGGCGGGAAGCAGCCGAGCGCTAACGCGGCGGGCGCGCGGCAGGTGAGTCCAGCTGGAGGCGGAGCTCCGGGCTGCAGAGTAAATAAATCCCATTTCAGTGAGTTTGAGTTCACCGAGCCAGTCAGACGAGAAGGCGGGGACGGCTTTTCCCTCGTTTCAGTGTGACGATGAAACACCTGAAGGAGGCGGAGCCTACCTGCAACAGGAGGTTTTTCCTTGGCTGCTGATTTTACTGCTTAAATAAAGTCGATGAGTCAGGACGACGAGGGTCAGGTCTTCGTTTCCATCACTGGTTTTTATACCCGGCTCTGTTCTGGGAGCTGTGAGAAGAACTGTGGAGCCAAAAGATGGAAGGAAACATCTTCCTGTTTCTGGGCTCGCTTCTGATATCAGGAAGACATTTTCATTATCAGTCATATCAGAGTCACAGGGACTAAAACATTATTCATGCCAGAAGTACAAAAATCTCCACTCAGCTTTGGGAAATCTACATTTTTCCGGTCTGTGATTTCCAAAGCGCTGCACCCTCTCTGACATTTAGCCGTTAGCTGGTAGGAGGGCGTTTGCTGAGCCATCAGCTGATGCTGGCACTGAGATCAGCTGATCTGCCAGGATTATGATTGAGCGATACTGTGTGCTAACACGCTGAATTAATGCAGCCGCTGTTCTCAGAGCGGCGCCTCAGGGCCGAGACTGAAGCCGAGCCCTCTGCAGGAGCCACCCTGACATCACACGGGCTCCTTTTTCCCTGGCTGAATCAAAAAAATTCCAGATTTTCCCGAATGCACGGAAAATCAGTGGCAGCGTCTTTGTGAAAACTCCTTTTTGAGGCGTGCTTGTTGCTAACAAGCAAGCTGCCGCCGGCGCGCTGTGACCCGGCCTGTTGGAGAGCCTTCCCTGGAGGTCAATTACTTCCCGCTCCGTCTCTGCGTCAGACTCCAGAAAGAAGCTAAAAGGAGTTTTGCTGTCGTTCCGATCCGCTCGACATGAATAAAACATCAAAGCTGTTATCTTCGCGCCGCACTCTCTGCTTCCCAGGTGAAGATTAGTCTGATGAAGCCAAACGAGCGCGCGGCTGCCGGCCCTCCAGGCCTCCCGCACCCAGACGCCCCCCAGGAAATAAAAACACGAGACCGGACAAATTAGATCCAGTTATGGGGCGGGGGGGCTGTGATTAGACAGCAGGTCGAGGGTTCAAATCCCTGAGATCTCAAGTTCAAGTCTTTTCTGCTGCAGTTTGCTTCCACACATCACATCACTGCTCAGTGCTTCAGCAGAGCCAACTCTGTGATAGTGACGGCGTCAATATTCACCTCCAGCACCAGTGGGAGAATGACTTCCTTCCAAACCAAAGCCAAGGTTCTCCAAACCTGCTTTTTTTTAAATTCCATCTGTATCTGTAAGAAAGTCACGACTGCCCCCAAACAGCTCCAATAACCTCGTCCTTCATTTATGATTGTTGCTGCGTTTATGAGAGAAAATCAGTTCATGCTTTTCTGGCAATATCTGCAGATTCTCTTTGATAAAAGTCTTTTCTCACTGAAAGGCAGCGACACCGAAAAAATTAACAAACACTGGCTTTATATATTAAAGTTAAAGACAGCATCTTTGAGTCACCCACAGCAATAAAGCTGAGGAGGAGGAGGAGGAGGAGGCTGTCAGGGCTTCATGTTTTATTCAAGCAGCACAAGAAGAACAGACAAAAGCTCTTCATCCATACTGGAGGCTTCTCAGAGCTCGAGGAAGAAACAGGAGCGGTTAGTCTTCATCAGAGCTCAGATCCAGTCGCCTCAAGGCGCTTTGTGTTGTAGGTAAAGACCCTACAATACAATACAGAGAAATCCCAACAGTCAAAATGGCCCCCTATGAGCAGCACTCGGTGACAGTGGGAAGGAAAAACTCCCTTTTACCAGGAAGCTCCAGCAGGAAGTCAAGAAACCGGGGGTTGTAGCTGCCACTGGTTTCTTGACTGGAAGTCTGCTTTAAACTGCAAACGTTCGTTTCTGCTGTAAGTTGCTGGATGTTTCAGAGTCTGTGGGGACTGACTGACGACTGTGGGGGCCTCCGGTGGCTGTTGGAGGAACTGCAGCACTTGTTGTTTCTGTGTTAGCTTGTTTTTTAGCTCCAGGGATCACTGAGACTGAACGAAAGGCTTCTGCTTCACAGTCTTTCCTCAGTGCTCGGACTTTATTTTGAAGGGCCGCTCTGACATGCTTCCTCGTGACTTCAGTAAAGCTGAATATGTCGCGTGTGCAGCTTCGCGCTCCGTGTCACTCTGCTGGGAAATGTAGGCAAACACATCAGGACTCATGAGCGGTTTGAGGCAGAACAATCACAAACTGATATTTTTATGCATTTTGCCTGTAACTGCACAGAGAACTGGAACATCTGGGTCTCTGAGCGTGATGGGGGGGGGTTGAAGTCCCATCATGCATCACTGATGTTTGTACTTTACATGAATGTCACGCCGCCTCCCTCTCCTGTTTCTCGTCTCTGCTGAGGATAAAGTCTCCGCTTTTAGCAAACCAAATCAATACGCTACAGCAGTCCTTGAGAAGGTTTCACTTCTCTATGAAATGAACCTG
Source organism: Bujurquina vittata (assembly GCA_015106715.1). Taxonomy (NCBI): domain Eukaryota; kingdom Metazoa; phylum Chordata; class Actinopteri; order Cichliformes; family Cichlidae; genus Bujurquina; species Bujurquina vittata. The sequence continues at coordinate 4,387 of VUQK01016198.1, forward strand.
ACTCTGGAGATAGTGTGTGTGCGTGTGTGTGCGTGTGTGCGTGTGTGTGCGTGTGCGCGCTGCAACATGAATGCTTTTGTCAGAACTTTTCAGAGGATGTCAAACTTCCAAGGTCTTTGAAATGATCCTTTGTCAGGGAAGAAAAGCAGGATAAAAGTTTTCCTGATGAAGCTGTTAAGGACGCCCTCATTGTCTCTCATGTGCTTTTCACATCTGGAATACACAATGAGCCAAAACATTAGGACGTGAACAACACTGCTTATCTCCATAGCAAAGGCGGTGACGGTGGACAGGCTCATCCCGGTGATCCCGGGACCGAGAGCCGTTTGGGAAGCAGCTGCAGGCGAGCTGGGAAGAATGTGCTGATGTCTCGGCATCGCTCTTCTGCTGCCCACCCAAACCGTTCATCACTACTCTCATCTTCACACAAGCATCAAATACACAAAATTCCTTTGTGTTTTCATGAGTTGGTTTTGATCTTCTGATGACGGTTTACTCCACTGCTCCAGTTTAATTTGTATCCACCTAATGATGGAATATAAGGTGAGCTCAGGATCAGAAATAAATCCCACGGTTTGTTTCAGTAGTTCGGTTTCTTTTTAAAATTGAAACCTTTCATAGTCATTTTAAACTCAACTGTAAGACCATCAAAAAGAATTTTATAGAGAAAAAATGATTTATTCTATACAATTAAATCACAAACTTAGCTTTATCCTACCTGCAGCACCATCATGGCCCACTGGGGGGAGCCTGTGGGAGTCGGTGCTGTCGATTTCTGAACAATAACGTTATCCAGCAGTGTTGCATCGAGTAATCCGACCTTCACTGAGCTGCTGTTGTTGTTGTTGACTCTTTTCTCCTAATGCATCATATTCCTGGTGTAGCAGTTATGCTCCGAGGCTGCACCTCTGAGGGGACGACCCTCGAGCTGCAGTGCAATCACTAAAACTGCAAAGGGCTTTATTTTGTAGAGCTGTGCAGATAACCCCTCCAGGACTCGGGGCCCTGCAGAGGTCCAAAGCTTTTCATTTATAAAAATTAAACCAGCACTGAGGCAAGAAGCCTGCAGTTCCTCTGATGGCCGCTTGGGGCTCTTTTCAAACGCGAGTCTGACCCCACAGACCTCCAACTTTACAGCCCCGCCCCCCATGTCTGATCACTCCCATCATAAGAGCAGCAGTGGGATGATTACTTCATAGATGTGACTCATCCATCAGGATAGTGGCGACGTGGCCATGATGCAGGCGGCTGTAGTCAGTCTCCACCTGCAGCCTGTAGAATGGAGCCACTGACGTGGACCTGCTGACCATGAAGCTCCATCCTTCCTCCACAGTTACTGAAGTCGAGCTTGGCTCTGATTTCTGAAATGAAACAAACGTGAAAGAAGCAGCTGATGCTGAAATTTCACAGTAAGTTAGTTTGGGGCTGTGGAGGGATTCACTGCAGAGTCCCTGAAGGAGTCTTTACGGGATTTAACTGTTAAACAGGCTCATCTCAGAGGAGGAGACAGGATGGTGTCCCTGCAGTGAAAGGGTTAAAAGGACTCAGAGAGCAGACAGACGATGAAGTATTGACGTCCTCCTCCTGGAGTCAGGGCTGCAGTGGAGGGCGGGTGTGTTGGGGGGGTGTTAGATAACGAGCCGGAGGAAAGGCGGGGTGGCGATGACGGTGGCTGGGTGGCCATGACGACCGGGCCGGGCTCGGGGGATTTGGGAGGTGGATGGGCCTCCGGGCGGCGGCTGCTGCCACGCTCCGTCAGCTTCTTTAGTTCTGCTGCGATCCAAAGGAGGGAATTATGTGCATTTCAAATCCCTGTTTCTGCTGTAAAATGCATGAGGCCCAGGAACCCGAACACAACACGGAGATATGAGCAGCAGAGGCAGATAACACGGCGCGGACACACAAATGCGCTTCGCAGCGCCGACGCTCGTTTGTGAATGCAGCGCCTTCATTTGCATGTGTGTCTGTCTCCAGCTGGAGCCTCAAAGACTTCGGCTTGTCGCTCAGCATAATCCCAAATTGTCTGGGTATTAAACCTGCAAACAGCGCACACACACACACACACACACACACACACACACACACACACGCACACAGCTGGTCACCTCGGCCTCCAGGCTGATGGATGCGGCTGCTGCTTGGACCTAATTAGCCGGGGCCGGCCCGCGGACCTGCGCGGGGCTGCTGGAGCGGCTCTGTGGTCTTTTTCTGCGTTTGACCTTCATGTCTCATAAAGACGCTGAGATCTTCCTCGAGATCTGAGAGATGAGATCAATAAACAGAGCAAACTGGAGCGGCATTAGCACCGTGATGCGACTCTGAGGCGCTTAATGTTGCTTGACCTGATGTTTGTTTTTGACTTTTTATTTACGATTTAGAATTTTGAATCTAAGAGCAGATTTTTCTGTAGTTCATTTGTGGTTATCTTTTGCTTTCCAAACACGTGCTGCCTGCAGAGTGCCCCCTGGTGGATAAACTGCCATCAGACGGTTGAAGGGTGTTTCTCTCGCCTCTTCTTTTTTAATCCTATTAAAGTAACGTTTTAAATGTTTCCGCATCTGTCTCTTATTTTCCTTTCACTGGCACAAATACAGCACCTGACGGTGTTGCTCGCTGACCGTGTGAAGCTCGTCTCCTTCCTGATGATTCGCCCTCAGCAAAGAGCAGCTGGACCTCATCAGGCTGAAGCCAGCAGTGTTAATGTGAGACCCCATCACTGATCAGCCGTAATCAGCTGATGTTGTGTTTCTGCAGGTCACTCATTCAGCATCACGATGAGTCTCTGCTCCTCCAACACGGCGCTGCTGCTCCTGCTTTGAGCGTCCTTGGATGAAAAACCTCCCAAAGTTCAAACATTATAAAATACATTTGAAAACTTTAAATGTGCACTTCTCACCTTTGCTGATGGCTTTAAAGACTCGCTGTTGGTCTTATTTCTTGCTCTTTGAATCCGAGGGTTACTTTTCTCGGTTGGGGGCTCGCATCTCGCCGTCTCTCTCTCGGCTGCTGAGCTTCGTGGTCGGCCGTTACCGCGGGCAGCGGCGGCCATTTCTGGGACAGAGGGAGGTTTGCAAACAGTAATTACGGGTCATTACACGCTCCTCGAAGCCCGCTCAGCAGCATGCATGCAGGCACACAGGCGGGAATGTCAGGAATCTCAAAGGAGATGTGTGTTCTTCAAGTTTGCAGCACATTTCTGAGCTGCAGGCCTGTTATTATCAGCCCGTGTGTGTGTGTGTGCGTGCGCGTGTGCGCGTGTGCGTGGCATCAGTAAACTTCCTCCAGTCTGAGCAGATCATAAATAAGATCATAAATAAGATCATAAATAAGATCATAAATAAGTCGCCTTGTGACATTTCATTAACTGATCATCTGTAAAGCTTTAAAGGGCAAAACTGATTCAGGATCAGCCACAAGTTTAAATTCAGCAGCAGGATTCAGAGGCACACGCTGACATTTCAGGAAGTGTTTGCAGTTTTGTGCAGCGATGATGATATCGTTTTAAAGTGGACGTATTCTGCTCGTCGTGACGCTGCAGTTTCCACGCTCAGATTCACTGTTTCCAACTCCTCAGTGAGGAAAGCAGCTATTGGCTGTCTTAAAAGTCGCTACAAGTTGCCATATGATGTCATCATCTAATTTGCATAATTGGTTATTTGCATGTAGTTGCAATAAAGGCTGCAGGAGAGAGGCGCATCATCTTTGGTGAAGAAAAAATAACCTAAATATGTTTTGAACTACTAGGGTGGGAAATATAGACCCAAATAATATCTCAATATTGTTACCTTAATGGCGATATTAGCAAATAATAGTTTAAGCAAAGGGGGTCAAAGCTACATGTTCCTAATGTCACACAGACACTTTTATTAACGTCAAAAATAAACTACTGGCATATTTAAATAATAACGCTGCTCTAATAAATGAATGCTGTTTTCCTCCATAAAAAAAGACTCACAGCTGTGCTATTAGATCAGATTAAACTTTATTAATCCCTTTGGGAGGTGTTATTAATATTATTAAAATGTAAACAGACTGAGTGAACAAACTTGCATCCTTCAGGATTTCAGCCAGCTCAATAAATCCAGAGACATATGCGCTGATTTATCCCAGCAACGGGCCCACCCGCTCAGTGCGGCGTTGCATCCACAGGCTGCATCACGAAGACACAAACAGACCCACTGACACTATTATGGTCACGTGACTTATGGTACACACCAACAGCCAGGTACTCTCGGGGGTCCGGGCGATGCTGAAGCGTCTGAACGGACGCAGTACGAAGGCTCTAAGTACACAAAACACGGGGATAGCGGAGGACTTCAGGTTAACAAAAAACTCTCCAAAACTCTAAAACACGGGCGCAGGGAGGGGATATCCCTAATATGGTCATGTCAGCAACAGAAGCCCCTCTTACTTGCTGTTTAAACCGATGAAAGGGGAAGGAGGCAGAGCTGGGACTGTTGCAGACGAGGATTATTCTGACCTGTGACTCATGCAAAGCTGCTCTGGGAATAAAAATATGAGGCTGCACATTGTGCCCTGAATTATGGGGATTTCTCTTTTCACGAGTTTCTTTTGAATGAATCCACAAATGCAAATCAATAAAAGCAATAACTAAAAATCTGACTGCACCAGAGGGCCCCTCAGCATTAGCTGGTGCCGCGCAGGAGCTCCGCCCACCTGCTATTTAGAGCTTGTCGGGCTTATTTTGAGCAGTGACTCATGCTAAGCTAAGGGCTAATTACTGTGACCTCCCGCTGTGTGTTTATTGTTGCACCATGAATTATTATATGTTCCATCTCTTTGATTTCTGACTGCAGTTTGTCACACGGGGATGAGCTCTGGTACCAGAGCCCGTTTTCGGCCCAACATGAGGCTTCATTCGTGTCCGTAAAGCTGAGAAATGTTTAGATCATGAACATCTTTTTTTAATATATTTTAATTGTTGCTGATTTTCTGATTTATTGAAAGAAACTTTTGCAAATGGATCGATACTCACAAACTTTGTGCCCTCACGTTGGTCCAGTCTGATGGTGCTTTCAGTGCTAATCTGGTCTTAATGGTTAGATCATGGAGCCAATTCAGTTTTAGTGAGTCGGCACTTTTCACCCCAGAGTCACGTGATGATGATGAAGAGGAGTCCCGTAAATGCAGGCAGGTGAGGATGAGGAGTGAGCTGTGCGTTAATGACGCACCCACCCAGCAGTCTGAGGAGCAGATTCCCCGGTGTAAGCCCTCACCTGTAGTCCAGGTGTCTGCTCGGGCACATGAACAGTGCTCTCCCCGCAGCTCCTTCTGCTCTCCTTCCTCATAAACTCATAAACTTGTGTGGGTCGAGCGCAGCGAGGATGTCGGGATTTACCGGCGGAGGTGCCGCAGGTGTGACTGACCTTAGTGATGCGCCTGCCTGTCGTCTGCCTCCGTGTTTAAGCCGCCGCCTTTGTTTGTGTGTCTGCCGCAGATCTGTCAGAGAAGAAGAGCGACCTGCGGGTCTGCGACGACTCCACCTGCCGATTCGGGGGCACCTGCAGAGACGACGGCGCGCAGCTCAAGTGCGTCTGCCAGTTCCAGGTAGATGACGTCATTTTTCCTTTCCTTTGTTATCTTATTGTGGATGAAACACCGAGTCAGCAGAGATGCGCACATATTGGGCATATCTGAGTGTTAATGAGGTAACATATTAGCAGCAGTGATGCAAACTGCTCCCGTTTGTCTCACAATTCTGTACAAATCTGAGAAATGTGGAAATGATATTTTATAAAAAACAAACACAAGAAAAAGTCTCGAGCAGCCTTCATTAGTTTTTATCTTGTAAGATGATGATTGACGGGACAACTGAACGCTCCGTGTCAGAGCCTCCACCCTGTTCACAGGTGGATGCAGACGCTCACTGATGGTGATATGAACCAAATATCAACTTTGGAGCCATCACGCCTGCAGCCTCTGAGTTTCAGTCCAGTTCTGTGTGATGTGGAGAGCCTTGGAAGGCCGGGTGCATCTCTCAGGTCTGCTGCTTGGTGCCACTTTATGCATCAGCTCGTTTTTCATGGATTCAACTCAAGAAATGTTAACAAATCAGTGTTTTTGCTGCGAGTAACCTAAAGATCCCATTTAAAGTGATTTATGTTGTATGCAGACATAACACTGGCTCATCCTCCTGAGTTAGGAGCCTGTTTTATGCTCGAATGGTTCAAAGGTCACAGGTTAGGGTTCCCCTGAAAATAGTCAGTGAGCTGAAAATGGGTGAAAAAGTAGCCGATGTCTAAAGAAAAAGCTCAAGACCTCTTCAAACAAAGAAAGTGGAAGTGAAGCTGCACAGGTCTGAGGATACTTTTAAATCCTTTATCGAGGTAAACGTCTCATTGAGACTGAGATTAAAAAGCATTTTGTAGAGCGACCCGGCTCAGAGGGCATAAATGCTCCAATGTCACACAAACAAGCTGCAGCTTCTTTAAACCTTCTGGAATGTGAAATTCCCAGAGTTTTCCCGGGACCTTTGGGCAAACTTGTAACTGAGATGCATGATCCACGTCTTAGGAACAGTCATCAGAGGATAAGTCTGTTTGCTGCACCCAGAGCTAGTTAGCATTAGCTCCTGAGCCACCTTCTGCCTCCAGCAAAGCTAACGTGGTGGCAGCATCATCCACCTTCAGCTGCAGGTGTGGATGGAGAGCAGCCATCCTGACTGTGGACTCCTTCCTCTTTGTTAGCTTCAGGAGCTAAAATGAGGAAACCGTGAAGGAAACACGAGCATGGAGCAGAATTGCCCTCCCGTCTGCGGCCTGCTGCATTCACTGCAGAATAAAAGCAGCCGCGGTGTGACGGGCGGATTCTGGACGCTGAATTCAGCTTCACTGCAACAACAGGACACACAGCGGCCGTTTGAAGCTGGCCGTCACGCTCCCTCAGCTGAAAGCAGAGCTCGCGTTCATGTGTGCACAAAGAGCTGCTGGAGGTGATCAGAGGAGCTCCACAGCTGTCCGAGCGAGACGGCGGCTTTGAGCAGCGCCGGCCTGAATCATAACTGTGATTATAGGAAGAGCCTCACAGCCTTTCAGCGCGCGCTGCCTACATGATGAAAAGCAAACCCACCGCCCACCCGGACCACCTGCCGAGCATGATGTAGTTCCTGCCCCGAAGCACGCAATACAGACAACTGGCAGAATGAGACACACAAAGGTCGTGTAAGTCTACACTGCAGCCCTGCCGTCTTCCAAAAGTTGTGTAGTATCATAAAATATCGTAAAGAACAGCTGGAAGATGAGCCTGTATGAGAACGTAGGTCCAAGTGAAGTTTTCTCTGGTGAACAATCAGAAAGAGATGAAACGCTCCGGCCTCGTCTCCTTCCTCCTCATCACACATGCAGTTTGGTTTGACTGAACTCCGTGACGCTGACGAGAAAAAATAAACCGGGACCAAAATTAGATTCTGATTTTAGACACTTTGTAGAATCTGATTGCAGTTTTCAACTGTTTCCTGCAGATATAGAATAGATAGAATAGAATAGAATAGAATGCCTTTATTGTCACTATACAGGATGTACAATGAGCTTGGAGGGCCACTCCTGATCAGTGCCATAAATTAGAGTCAAATTTCCTAAATACAAAATATAATCTAAGAAAAATATAGAGAAAATAAAAGTGCATTGAAATATACAAGAGACAATGCATAAAATATATACAGAAAATGTATTAGAATACAGACATCTTCAGGTACATGTATATTATTTTTACAATATATACATTGTAAAAATAATATACACAAAATGATGGAGATGGTGAGTCTTTCATGATATGCACAGAGATGTGGGTATTGTGCAGTTAGAATGGGGGTTTGTGTGAGTTCAGAGTAATGATTGCTCTGGCAAAGAAACTGTTCTTGAGTCTGTTTGTTCTGGCTTTGATGCATCTGTAGCGCCTGCCAGAGGGCAGCAGGTCAAACAGTTCAAAGCCAGGGTGGGAGCTGTCCTTTATGATGTTCTGGGCTCTGCTGAGACAGCGGGAGGTGTAGATATCCGCCAGGGAGGGGAGAGGGCAGCCAACGATTCTTTGTGCTGTCTTGACTACCCTCTGAAGCCTCACCCTG